>BSBK01005630.1:260000-362500 GCA_027943335.1 Chamaecyparis obtusa
TAGCTCATGGGATTGTGACCATGGGGAAAGCATTGAGCAAGAATGCTTAAGGTACTCTTGAGGCCACGAGATCCTAGTCTTTTATGAGGAGCAAAAGGGGTGTTGTGAACGAAAGCCCTTATTAAGAACCTTTAGATAGAAGCCACCTTATTTAGCCACTTAGCTTCTTGGTGCAAGATTGATCCAAGTGGAACAATCTAGATCACCTTAAGATACTCACCATATGTGTTCCTTTGGTTGTGTCTTTGGCACTTCCATGATAAAGCCAACATCTATTGTGGGTAACCACTTTGTGTGAGGTGAGGGGACATCAAGTTGTGGGACAAGTTGATAAGTAATGAGCCTTGACTTTCTAGGATAGATATTTCTTGAAGTGTCTTCGATTGTGTAATATCAGTGCTAACATTCTTAAACATTCAAATAATCGGTAGTATTCATAGGGTGTTTTTCAATTTTGATATCACAATTGTTTGTCTTGGCAAGGTTGCTTTTACCCTTGGTTCAAGTGCTTGAAGACATGTTTGATCCCATACTATTTGAAAACCTATCAATTTACTACTATCATTGTGCTTAAAATCAAAACAATCAACCCTCAAACTAAAAATTTTGAACAGACAGTCTCAAAAACTAAGATTTTAAACTTCACTGGTCAAAGAGTCGCATGACATTGAACGGTTGTCATGCTCTATTTTGAGAATTGTTGAGTGCCAGTTTGCCCCTGCAATTTTGTCACTCCTTTTGATGAAAAGTGGCACGCTGATAGCCTGGAAGCTGTCACCTGGTTTAAGGTGAAGTGTCACCTAGATATAAACTATCACCTTTCTTGCCTGGAAAGTGTCACCTGGGAATTTTCTGCTGTGTTTTAGTTTCAGTTGCTGCTAGTTAGATTAGGTCTTGGAGTAGGTTTCTTTCTTTGTTTTTGGAGACCTATTTTGGCCCTAAATCTTTGGTTTTTTCCCTCTAAGGATAGCATCAATTGATTTACAAGGTCACTTTGGAAATAGTTGTCAAGTTAGAAGATCGTTCTTGGTGAGAAAGTTTATCTCTAGAATTGTTAGCTACATTCTTGGAGAATTTTAGTACTCTTATTGTCCAAATCATTTTTTTTCATTTAATCTCAATTTCAATTATATTTCAGCCTAGTCCAACCTCCTGATTCAAAAGTGCAAGGGTAGTCACCCTTTGATTTAAAGTACCTCTTTGACAGTGTTGGTAAAGCCCCTTTTTCTATCTTTTCATTTCATTTTGGACAATAGAGAACTTTGATTATCCTAGTTTGGTGTTGACATTTCAGGAGGTCATATTATCATTAAGAATCTCTTTCTTTCATGTTAGTTACAACAAGGTACCAAGTCAATCAAGGGAAGTGACCTCCTGTTGTGTTTAGCCAGTTACCACCAGTTAAGACTCGTCAATAGCACAAGAGAAAAGAACCCCTTTTTGATCAATCTCCTAAAAGTGAATTTGAGGTTTGTTTTAATCCAATAGGTAATCCTAGTGAAGTGAGCACCTCTTTAGCACCACTTTCATCAAGTATGGACATGAGTTACACTTTCACTCGACAACAAAGAGAAGCCATGAATCAAACTCTTGAGGATATTTTCCAATGGCATAGGAGTACCAGAGTGTATGGTGGTTCTTCTCATACTAGTCCACCCGGGTCACCCCCCAACAACACAAGGTATTTTGATGCTCACCAACAAGCTGAGAAACATTATAGGAAAACTCACTTAGATTCAGGGTCACAACATGAGGACCAAAACAAGAGTTTAGTGACCACCACATTAACACAACAAACACAATAAGACATTCAAGACAATCTTCTCCACTTAAAGATACCTCTCGATATGCAAATACAAGATTGAAAAGCATTGAAAGGGAGAAGCAAGCCTATCTAGATGAACAAGCTACCAAAAAAGAGAAATTTAGACAACTAGAGGAAGAGGAACGTGCATTATTGGACATAAGAAAAAGAGTCACCCAAGAAGAAGAAGATAGGCTCTATGCACAACAACTCCAGAATCGATTCAATGGGAGAGGTACCAATAGTGGGACCAACTCACCCCCATCTACCCCTTCACCAAGTCCTAGAAGAAGGTCAAGGATGCCCTCAAGGTCCCCAAGTCCTAGAGGAAGAAGGACTTCAAGATATGATCACCATAGGAGATGGTCACCTCATAGACTTTCAAAACAACCCTCCCAATGAGCACATTATGGTTCACAACATGAAGGAAGTTATGCCAACTTTGATAAAATGGATTTTATGACTATGCAACAAAAACCATCTTTTCAAGCATATGTGGAACAAAACAAGGACTAATTCCTAGAAAGTCTCATCAACAAAGGTGCTAAGGTCCCATATAATTTTGATGTCCATCAAAAGATTAAGAAACATAATCCTTCAACCAATGAGGTGATCATGCAAATGCAAAAGGATATAGAAAGGATGAGGGCTCCTAAGAGCACATTTAATTTGGACTCCATATGTCCCAACCCTATAGACAAAAGTGTGGTGATGATTGAATTTCCTAAGAAGGTTGAGTTCCCTACTTATAAAAAATATGATGGCATTGGTGATCCTCATGACCATGTTAGACAATTTTATATAATGAGCTTTGCTTTTCATCATGAAGACTCCTATTTAATGAGATTATTCCCAAGGAGTCTAAAAGGTCAAGCTATGGAGTGGTTCACCAACCTTACTCCTCTAGTGAAGACATTCAAAGAACTTGTCCAAAGATTTGTCCAACATTTTTCTTACAATCTATCTAGGTTAGTCACAATGCTTGATTTGTGCAAACTCAAACAAAATCAAGGAGAACCTTTTGTCACCTTCTTGCAAAGATGGAGACAGTTATGCTCAAAGTATCCTAGGAAAATTCCTGAGGAAGAAAGAATAGACATCATTATGAGCAATTCAATACCAGAGCTAAGGTATGAGGTCAGGAAGATCCCATTTAATTCTTTTGATACCATGGTAGAAGTGGCATGTCACATAGAGGATGTCTTAAAAGAACAAGGAATTTTGGCTAAACCAACTAATAACAACAATGGCCAAAACAACAACACTAATGGTAATAAGGACAAAAAGAACCCTTATTGGAACAAGAATAAGCAAGTGGTCAATGATGGAGTTGTTGACTCATCTCAACCTAAGAATGAAGGAGTTCTTAATCTCTTCAATGCAGTCCAAGCCATGAAGCTGCAAACATCTTCAACACAACAAGAGAATAAACCCAAGTATCAAGCGAGACCTAAAATAGAAAAGAGGCAATTTACCAAACTTGGGGACTCCTATGCAAACATTTTCAAGACATTAATTTCTCATAATTTGGTGCACCCCCAGGATCCTACAAAGCACCGCATACCAGATCCTAAGCCTCATTGGTGGGATGAGAAGGTTTTTTGTGTCTTTCACAATGGAATTGGACATGATATAGAAAATTGTTTTAAACTTAAGCATCTTGTCCAAGATCTTATTGAAAGTGGATGATTACAAGTTGATGGTTTAACCACTAATGCAGATCACAAAGCTTCTAAAGGACCCTTGCCCAAATATGAGAAAGGAGAGAATTCTAACAATAAGAATGGCAAGGCTGCTATTAACTACACCTACACAAATGCTGAGAAAGTTATTAACATGCTCGAAGTTGCTGATGATAATGTCAACATGATGAGAGGGAAAGACCCTTATGGATATGATGTAGATTCGACTCCTATGCCTGATGAAGGACCCATTGTGGTCCTAAGAGGTCCTCACTCAAGAAGGATGTCTCAACCCCTCAATGCTGTCACTAGGATTCAGTCTCAAGCTCCCATTGTTATTAGAGGTCTTAGCTCTAGTAAATCTAAGTAGCCCATGTCAAAAGGTTCTCTCCCTAAATCTACCATTGGTCCTGATTTGAACTATAACCTTTTTGATCAATTACAACGGACACCAGCATAGATCTCTATTTTTGAGCTTTTGGAATTGTCCCCTAAGCATAAGCATGTCCTTGAGGATGCTTTGCGAGTAGTTAATGTCCCTAATGATATAGATGTAGATCAGTTCCAAAATATGGTCAATCACTTGGCTAGCCCTCACTACCTTACATTCTTAGAAGAAGATGACAAGTCATTAAGCCACCCACATAATTTGGCCCTTCATATAGAAGTTATGATCCACAGGACCCGTGTGAGGTGCATGTTGATAGATGGGGGTGCTGGGCTTAATATCTATTCTTTAAGCTTATTGAAGGCCTTGGGTTATTTAGAAAAAGTCATTAACACAAGGAAGAAGATAACTATCAAGGCTTATGATGAAGCAGAACGTAGTTCTAAAGGATTGGCTATTCTTCCTATCCGAATTGGTCCTATAGAGAAAGATATTTTATTTCAGATTGTTGATGTCGGTCCTTTGGCTTACAATATTTTGTTGGGTAGACCTTGGATACATGAGATGCAAGCAGTCCCATCTACTTATCATCACTATGTGAAGTTCCCTTACAATGGAGTAGAAGTTTGTATACCTGGGGATAGCACATTTTCAGTCAACACAATTTCAGCAGGGTCTCACATTCCTTTGAATAGGGAGGTTGACACTTTTGATAGTACATTTGAACAATGCAAAGACAAATTCAAAGCCATGGATCTTGGCATGGGGGATTACAAAATTGATTCATTCACAAAATTGCCAACTTCCCCTAGGTCTTATGGAAAACCTTCTCAAGAAATGAAGCCCTCGTCTTCAGCCATGACATTGTTCAATAAGTTTGAAGAATCCTTAGTTTTGATTCAAGAGGAAAAATAAGAGGTTGTTGTTAGGGACTGGGTTTACCGAGAAGAGAAATACCTACATAATGAGAATTTTGCACCTTCCCCTAGAGCTTATGGGAGAGGGTATACATTGGTCAAGAATATGGGTTATCCAGGACATGGTCCCCTTAGTCATAGGTTGGATGCTAAGGCTGAGCCTCTTAACCATGCCCTTTTTGGATGAAGGAATAAGTCAAAAGTTGGCTTAGGTTTTGAAAATAAGAAACAAAAAAGTGTCCCTATCTTAGCTGCGATGGATAGTGACAATGACTCAGACTACACACCTAATCTTTCTAATCAACAAGACATGTTTGATGATTGGGTGCCTTCAACAAATCTCCTTTGGGGAGATTCAAAAGATTTGACAACTGATAGTACTCCTAGCCTAGCTATGACAGATAGTGACTATATGAATGCTAGATTGACAATGGAAAGTGTTGCTATCCTAGCTATGACGGATAGTAACAATGCTAGTGTTAGAGAAGGGGAAACTCTTCCCAATCTTGAGACTTCTACATCACAAGGTCCAAATAATGATTCAGAAATAGACTCACATGAGTTCAAATGGGACTCACTTTTAGATGCAATAGTTGATTTGGACATGGATGTTGTCCATACTTATAGTACTCAACCCGATGTGACCAACGAGACTAGTGTAGGACTAGAGGATTGGACTCCTCGAATTGCCTTAGTGGATGACACTTCGTTTGGTAGGACAAATCTTGACTCAGGTATCTTAGGAGGGGACTTGATGAATCCTAATTGTATGGTCACCAGAGATAACACCTTCCACATAAACAATGTTGAACCAGTCATTGACTTACCCCTTGTTCACTATGACCTAATTGACTGGTCTCAGTGACATCAAGAGCCTAAACTTGTCACTTTTTAGAATGACTATGAAATTGCCTACTATCTAAATGCTCTTGAGCCTGTAGTCTCTTCCACGAGTGAACCAAAAACAAGTATGACAAAGCCTGATATTAAGTACCTCAATCAAAAAATAAAAGAAAAAGAAAAAAAGAAAAATAGGTCTGATGGAGAAAACCACTTTGTGGCGGTGTCAGAAACAAAAATAGTAAAAAGAAAAGATGTATCCGAGGGTGAAAACCTCTTTGAGGTGCCTAAGGATGGGGTACTTAATAAATTTCCAAGTTACTTCCAAGATAGGTCATCAGTTCTTATTGAGCCTACATAACCAGTGAATGTGAATACAGAAGAGGCTCCCCAAATAGTGCACCTAGCTTAGTCTCTATCAACTGAAGAAAAAGAAGCATATACAAAGTTTTTGCAAAAGAAGAAAATCAACTTCGCTTGGACATATTCAGATATGCTAGGACTTGACACTAATCTTATTATGCATCATCTATCTATTGCTCCAGGAATAAAACCGGTTAAACAAAAGTTGAGGAAAATGCATCCTCACATAGCTCTCCTTGTTAAGACTGAATTAGAAAAACTCCTCAGTGCAGGATTTATTAGAGCTATCGATTATGCCAAGTGGATCTTAAACATTTTTCTAGTTTCAAAGCATGATGGATCCATTCATGTATGCAAAGACTTCAGAGACCTTAACAAAGCATGCCCAAAGGATGACTTTCCACTCCCTAAAATAGACATGATAGTGGATATGACCATGGGCTATGAGATATACTCTTTAATGGATGGTTTTTCTGGTTATAATCAAATAAAAATAGCTCTCGAAGATCAAGAGAAAATAGCTTTTACATGTGCATGGGGAACCTATTGTTGGAATGTCATGCCATTTGGCCTAAAAAATGTAGGAGCAACATACCAATGAGCTATGACCACAATTTTTCATGATATGATGCATAAGAACATGGAAGATTATGTGGATGATACCTTGGCTAAATCTAGGAAATGGGATACACACCTCGATGATCTGGAAGTAATTCTAGATTGTATGGCATAGTTTCAGCTTAGATTGAATCCGAAAAAGTGTGCATTTTGAGTTGCCTCAGGTAAACTTCTAGGATTCATAATTTTAGCAAAAGGAATAGAGGTTGATCCTAAAATGGTCCAAGCTATATTAGATATGCCACCTCCAAGAAATATTAGTCAGATGAGAAGTCTTCAGGGATGACTCCAATCCATAAGGAGGTTTATTTCACAGCTTGCAAATAGAGCACAACCATTCAATAAAACATTGCATATGGGAGCCACATGTGCTTGGAATGAGGATTGCCAAAAGAGCCTTGATCAAATAAAATAGTACTTGGCTAATCCTCTAATTTTGATGCTGCCTATTCCTGGGAAACCATTGATTTTATACATTTTAGCAACAGAGTCTTCCTTGGGGGCATTGTTGGCTCAATTAGATGATACTGGGAAAGAAAGGGCCATTTACTACATTAGTCGT
Organism: Chamaecyparis obtusa; assembly: GCA_027943335.1. NCBI lineage: Eukaryota > Viridiplantae > Streptophyta > Pinopsida > Cupressales > Cupressaceae > Chamaecyparis > Chamaecyparis obtusa. The sequence goes on from BSBK01005630.1 coordinate 267,175, forward strand.
ACTCTAGTATCTTATGAGATCAATTATAATAGCATTGAAAAGTCTTGTCTGGAAGTAGTGTTTGCTTCCCAAAATTTGCGACACTATATGCTTGCTCATACTATACATTTAGTTGCAAAAATTGATCCTCTTAAGTACTTTCTTAGTAAGGCTGCCCTCACGGGTAGGCTTTCCAAGTGGATGATGGTTTTATCTAAATTTGACATAGAGTACATTGAAAGAAAGGCCATAAAAGGGTAAGCTATTACTGACCAATTAGTTGATTTCCCAGTTAAGGATAGTATGCCTATTTAGGTAGAATTCCCAGATGAACACATACTGTATATGACTACCCGCACTTGGAAGATGTTCTTTGATGGTTCCCACATGCAAAATGGATTAGGTGTTGGAGTATTATTTTTCTCTCCACATGGGTACAACATTCCAAAATCTTACAAACTTTTATTCCCATGTACAAATAATATTGTTAAATATGAAGCTTTGACCAATGGATTGAGAATGGCTATAGAATGGAACATAACACAATTACATGTCTTTGGGGATTCACAATTAATTATCAACCAAGTCAATGAAGATTATCAAACCAAGGATGATAAATTGGTACCTTACAAAAAGATGGTTGAATCATTGAGATGTTACTTTGCATTTGTGACATTTCAATAGATCCCTAGGACAGAGAACAAAGCTGCAGATGCTATGGCCACATTAGCTTCACTTCTTCAGTTGGAACAACATGAATCAAGATTTGAATTCCTGGTGGAAGAGCTACACCATCCCATATTTGACTCATTTGAAAGCCATGTCATTTGTACCCTTGTCACTCATGAGTCTTCCCGTTATGGTGCTATCTATTCATATCTTTATGATGGCATCATCCCTAAAACATTCAACCATTCTAAATGTTGAAACCTTGTCCATAATGCCTCTCACCACACCCTTATCTCTGGTGATTTATATAGGAGGGGTTTAGATGCGACACTTCTTTGGTGCTTGGAAAAGGAGGAATCCAACCAAGCGTTAGAAGACATCCATGAGGGCATTTGTGGTGGACATTCCAATGGTCTTGCCATGGCCCGAAGGTTGCTTAGGGTGGGGTATTACTGGCCCACAATTAAAACTGATGCAGTAGATTTCTCTAAGTCTTGTGAGAAATGTCAAAAACATGGAAACCTGATTCATGCTCCGGGTAGGGAGCTAATTCCTTCTATTTCTCATTGGCCATTTTAGCACTGGGCCTTTGACCTTGTGGGGAAAATTCACCCCAATTCATTAGGTGGACATAAGTTTATCATCACAACTACTGATTATTTCATGAAATGGGTAGAGGCAGTCCCTCTTTTTGTTGCCTCGGCCAAGACTGTTTCACTATTTATCTGAATCATATCATTTGCCGGTTTGGAGTGCCTTCTGAGATTATTACTGATAATGGAGGTCAATTCAAGAACAAGGACCTAAAGCATTTATGCAAAAAGTTTAAAATCAAGCTACATTGGTCCTCCATCTACTTTCCATAGGGAAATGGACAGGCAAAAAACTCTAATAAAACCATTCTTAAGATTCTTCATAGGAAAGTACACAAGAATGGTAGGGATTGGCACTTGCAAATCAATCCAACATTATGGGGCTATAGAACTAGCATTCGTACACCTACAGGAGCTACTCCTTTTGCACTTACCTATGGTGCTGAAGTGGTATTACCTTTAGAAGTAGAGATCCCATCACTTAGAGTCTCACTCAAAGGTTTGATTACAGATGAGGATTACCACGCTATGAGGTTACAGGAACTAGAACTTCTAGATGAGAAGCGTAAGGCTTCATTTGATCATATGAGAGTGTATCAGAAGTGTATGTCCAAGGCATTCAGCAAGAAGGTTCTCCCTAGGGAATTCCAAGTAGGTGATCTTATTTTGTGAGAGAATCCTAAGAACCAACAGAATAGAGAACAAAAGGGGAAGTTCGAACCCAATTGGCTTGGACCATACATTATTATAGAAGCTTTTGGTACAAGTGCATATTTACTGTCAAATGAAGATGGAGAACAACTCCCTGAGCCCATCAACATTTTGCACCTAAAGAAGTTCTATCCTTGATGCCCATTTTTGTCTGGGGGCATCCTTTGTACATACTTATTGATCTAGAAAAAATTCTAAAAAAATTCATATATGATGCTGAAAAAATCCTAAAAAGCATAAAAAGTACTAAAAAATGAGCATCCTAGTGAAAACCTAGCAAAAGGTGCTTTGATGTCTCACCAAAAAAATACAAAAAAATTGAAAAATCAAAAAATCTCCAAGTGGTGAAAACCTGGAAACAAGCGCTACTTGAGGCCTTTGTACCCTTGTCTTTTAGCATGCGCTCTCAACACTAAACCTTTCTCCATCATGCCTTGACCTTATTTGGTGTAGTCTGGAATTGGTCTTTATCTTTGTCTAGGGGGGATAACTATTAGCATAGGTCCTTTAGGTGTGTTTGTCTCTTGGGGCATTTCACAACAGGTGTTTTTCAACACCACCCCAAACAGTGTTTTTCAACACCACCCCAAATAGTGTTTTTCAACACTACCCTTGCGTCGAGTGTTTCTTAACACTTGTTAGATGTCTTACCCACAGTCTAGTATGATGTGATATTGCTCATTTGTAGATGTGATACTCAGAGTTTGACTCTATGACCAACACACATGCACTTAAAAAATCAACTCGCTTGAGATATGTTGACTTTATTTTTCTTTGTGTGCTGTCTATGAGGATTTCTTTGATGAGTGGTCTCTCCCTGAGAAGTTTTTGATGATGCATAGCTAGAAGACTGAGGGTATGAGAACATTTTTTCTTTCTTTATCTTCTTGTGGGTATATTTTGTTGATCCTAACTATCATGAGCATTTATGCTAGTCCTACTTGACACTAGGGATTGACAAGGTATTATCCTTGATTGTTTTATGTGAGTGCATGCTTCTAGTTATCCCGACTTTCATGTGTCTTGATACAAGCATAATCTCACCATATCAAACTTAGGTAATCTCATTGCACTTGTCATCTTGACCTACATGTCTTTGGTGTCTAGGTGGGATTCCCACACTTCATCTAATACAGATCATATTCATATACCCATAGTCATACTAGTGTGTATTGTATGATCTTACGATGCTACCAATAAAGCTTGATGATGATAATTAGATGTCTATAAGCGTTGTGACCTTGCAAGTCAACCACTTTTCATGTAGCTTGAATTTTTTAGGTTCATGCTTAGATTAGTTTTGCATTTTTCATATGGAGAGAGCTCTCCTTTTCATCTTACGTGGACCTATCAGTCAACTGCACTCATGGTTCCTTTTCTCGATCATGTCTTTCGCTTCTTGTTTTTCACATCATGACCTATTCCTATCATCACAAAGGGTTAATCATATCATCATATCTATATCAAAAATGTCATTTTCAATAAACACGAGTCTACATCATACATATGAGAATCAAACATACATCTATAAGAGAGAACATACATGAGCATATACATAAACATTTTTGAGCAAAATGACAAGACAATGTACAAGTTGATACATCCATCACAAATGAGACATAAACACAAGATATATCAAACATCCAGTAATCTCATATATATAACAATGTCATCATACAATATGAGATCCCAAAATCTAGATCAATCTCTTAAGATATGTCCAAAACATCTAAACCTAAGCCTAAACCTAAGACTCACTGCCACTGTCCTGAGGACCTGGTGGTGGAGGAGGTGGTGCTGCATCTGGTACCACATCTGATCTACCCACTACTGCTAAGTAGGAAGGAGCCCTCTGACCCACTGGTACTACATGTATGTAGAGACCATGATAATATGCGGCTCACGCTGCCTCTCTCTGTCTCTCTACAAGGGCAACCTGTAGGGCTCTCTCTCGCTGCTCTGTCTCTACCTATTAATTAGTGAGTTGCTGCTCTCTAACTGCTATGGTGATCCTGGGCTATTGTATCTCTACCTCCATAGCCTATATCTAGGAGCTTATATCCTCTCCTCTTGTAGGTGGGTCCTGCTTGGCCTCTGCTTGTCAGCAAGCTGGTCTCGCCTCATCCTCCAGAGTAGCCGATCTCTATCCCCGTGACCATTTTTGGCCACCTGATCTAGATCCCTCCCCTCTCTCCATCCCTCTCCCTCTCCCTCTCCCTCTCCCTCCATCTCCTCCATCTCCTCCATCCCCTCTATCTCCTCCATCACCCCCGTCATCCCCCTCATCCCCCTGTGCCGCTGGTGGTCGTGCATCTGGGACTGTAAATCTAGGAAATGGAGTCCTATACCTCTCTACTCTGTACGCTACGTCTGCACTTGCATCTGCCATGTCTGGTAAGTAATCCCATGGCTCATGGTGTATAGCAGCTATATCCTATACTGCCTGCTGGTAGTCCAGCATCGGTAACCAACCCTGTCCATCCTCATCTCAGAATCATGCATGTGTCATGGTCTTTGTGGACACCCTCTACTAGCATCTGAACTGCCTCCAGATTCATGTAATAAAAAATCTCTCCACAATGTGCGGGTGATGGCCTACCAGTAGCCGACTGCACAACATGTAATCCAACTCCCAACTGTCACCCCACTACTCACATGACCTATATAGTCTCCATGTGAATGAGGCAAGCTCATCCAGTACCCTACGATAGTAAGAAACATCCCCACTATGTGTATGTGGGATGAACCCTATATACCTGTATATATAGGGATACCTATGCTCCCTAGGTTGTACTCATGGATGCACTACTACAATATGCTCCCATGCCCATATCTAAGTGAGTATAGCCCCACACGCCCAAGTCCTACCATCTCTATAGATGATCTCATGCAGCTCGTAGTACATATCGGCTAAGATAGTTGGGCCCCATGCCATCCATCGTGGCCATGCCACCAGGTCTGCTAGTAACCTCCCCCATCCTAGTGGGAAGCCCTTCTGACTCTTGTCAAGGATAAGGGCCTGTCTAATAAACAATGCCACAATATATGGCACTGGGAAGTCTCTACCAAAGTCATCCATCAACCTATCCTAGTTGACGTGCCGATCTAGGATGGTGACATCCTAGAACATCCCCTAGATAATCTGTCAACCTGCTGTCACATCCTGATCATAGTATACCTATGCCAACAAACAATCATGTTAGTTTATATCATATGGAAACTTTACAACTATGCTTATCTATAAACATGATTATATTTACAGGCTCTCCATGGCATGGAACCCATAGGATCTGATAGACATACTCTAATGTGATAGATGCCTCTCCCGTCGGTAGATGAAAGGTGTTGTGCTCACTATGCCATCTCTCAGCAAGCACAGTCAACAAACCATGATCAGATTAGATGTGAGGAAACTACAGTAGATAGTGGAATCCCATAGCTCTCATATCGGCCTTTCCCGGATCATCCAGATCTCGGACAAACCGCAATCCTGTCACATGGGGCACTCTAATCTGGAACGCAGGGAAGACCTCCTGTACATCATGAAACCATACCAGATGTTAGAACATATCATGAAGGATGTATAATATTAGTACAAAGTATCTTAAAATCAAACATTGTCAGGACCCATGTCATTTTGGCTCAAAAATGTTAAAACATGTCAAAATTTTATCCTAGGTGACACTATTTTTTGACTAAGTGTTGCGTGACACTTTCTCTTAAGTAGTGCGACATTCTTTGTTTGGGTGACACTTCATAGAGTGGTGTGTGACATTTTGTTTGGTGTCGTGTGACACTAGTTTCCATGTTTGCGCGACACTATTTTGACCCACGAAGTGTCGCATGACATTTCCCTTTAAAGGGCATGACACTTGTAAAGTGTCACGCGACTTGTCGCCCTAGTCTAAAATTCAAAAATTTAAAATTTTTTAAGAACATGTTTAAATGTATTAAATGCCATAAATGACTCAACAAATGTGAGTTTTCTAAAAATGTACCGGGGCAGGATAGTGTGGTGGCCGGTTGTGCAATCGGGTGCACTCGAATCGATGTCTGTGAATGGGAACTCCTGCTTGCTGGGCCATCTTCTCTCTCTTAGCTCTTAAGATTCTCAAATCACTAAAGGATAAATGATTTTGAAAATGACACTTTTTTCCCCTTTTATAGCATTTTGACTTTTTGACCTAATTTTCAAAACACCTCAGAACATAAATTGCACCCCTACCTAATTTTGACGTCTTGGATCCATTTTCGAACTCAAAATTGAAATCTGAGGTCATCTTGATAGTCAAAATCACATTTCAATTTTTTTTTTCCCTCTTCTGTGCAGTTGACTGACCTTTTGAGGCATAATTCTTCGATCTTTGATGGAATTTCTTCCTTTCCATGTCTCTCAATTTTCCAGTCTTTCATTTTCCCTACTTATTTTCTTCTAATTCATCACTGGGGCATGTCTCATTGCCTAATGGTTATCCTTTTATCATTTATCTTTGATTATGATTTCATTTTGATTTGATCAAATTTTTATCAATTTGTTGTCTCTCCTCTACCTGATTTCAATTTTGATTCAAAGGGGGCAGTATCTATGAGATTCTCATCCCCGATTCCTTGATTTTCTTGATTCAGACATCTTTTGTGAGCTTTTTCTCAAATTTGAGATTCTTATCTCTTACTTTGAATGTGATCCCGAATCAACCTCATGTTCAAAGACCTTTGTTTATGTTTTGTCCTGATGTGATCCGAAATCGATCTCACATCTAAGTTGTTTATGATCCCAAATCGATCTCACATTACAATTTCATTCTTTGACTACATGTGTTCCCAGATCGATCACACATTAGTGAAAGAGGGGCAAATGTATGCACCCAAAAATGGTCGCCTAGACTTTGGGAATAATCAATATTTTCAATTATATCAATTTCCTTGATCAAATCCTATTTTATTATTTTCAATTATTTGCCTTGGGCTAACCATTTTATCCTAATTTTTTATTTATTTAAAAGGAATATTTCCTCTCCTTTTTTAAAATAAAAAGCCCCCACTTTTCCTCTTATCCTAAGTTGCACAAATAAAGCATTATTCTTATTTTATAAAAAGAAGAAAATCACTTTTTGTCTCATATGGACACAAAAGTCAACTCTTATTTTCTCATTGGAGGATATTTGTGCACATGGATTGCTCCTCTTTGATGCTCCACTGTTGATTAAGTCTTTTGCCTCTTAATCTCCATGGTCCATTTCTCCTCATTCTCTATGAAAGGAGAGCTCTCCTCCTCATTTGCATATCCATCTCTTTCATGCTAATGTTATGCTACAGGTTTTCTAGGTCATTTGGAGCTTTCTTTGAAGATATTCTACATCCAAGCTTTGAAGACTTGCTTTCATTGTTGCATTACATTCTAGTTGCATATTTTCTTTATTAGTTGCATTGTCATGGCATATTAGCTTAGATTTCCTTTTATAGATTAGCTTCAAATAGCTTAATTAAGGGAATTGTAATCCATTGCTATTTCCTTTCTTAGTTTAATTTGCATGTTCATTTCATAGACTACTTTGCATCATCATTTAGATTTGCATTGCATTGCATACCTTGATTCCATTTGGGGATATTGGCATTGTTTCCCTTGTCTTCATTGTGAATCTCTCATTGTGTGGTTGACTAGCAAGGTCACTAGTTTCATAGCTCTAGCTGAGAGCAAATCTATCAAGTTCCTTGCAACTCCATGCATACAGAGCTATGAGTCACTTTGTGAGGCCTCATTGTTGAGCAACCTTGCATGTAAAGATTCATAGAAGTGTGGTCACATTTTTACCATACAATTGTAACTCACTATTGTGGGTTCACCCATCAGTATACACTTGCAATTCAAAATCTTCATGCTTTTTGTACCATAATCCATAGTCCTCGGTTCCTTTTAGATATTGAAAGATTCTCTTCACAACAATCATATGTGTCTCTTTAGGGTTAGAAGAAAATATTACCACAATACCAACAACATGTGTAATATATGGTCTACTATGAACAACATATTGTAGCTTACTGATCATGGATCTATATAGAGTTTCATTCACCTTGATAGAGTCATCTTCTTTTGACAATTTGTATCCAGTAATCATCAGTGTATCAACTGGCCTTGAGTCTTCCATCCCAAAAGTTTTCAGGATCTCTTTGATGTATTTTTATTGTGTTATGTATATGCCATCCTTGATCTGTTGGATTTGCAATCCAATGAAGAATTTGATCTCTCCAATCATTGACATTTTAAATTCCTTCCTCATTTCATTAGCAAATGATCTACACATTGACTCATTTCCTCCAAATATGATATCATCAATAAAGATTTCAGCTATTAACACCTTATCTTCAAATTCACTTTTTAAGTACACATTACTATTATCACTAGTTCTAATGAAACATATTCTCATTAGATATGAGTGGAGTCTTTCATACCATGCTCGAGGTGCCTATTTCAAACCATACAGTGCCTTGTGTAGTTTACATACCATGTTTTTTTGACTTTTGTCAACAAATCCTTCTGGTTTCTCAATGTACACTTCTTCCAATATTTCATTAAAAAATGCAGACTTTACATCCATTTGATAAATGTTGAAACCTTTATAAGCTACTTATGCAAGTAGAATTCTCACACCTTCTAATCTAGAAACAATGACAAATGTCTCACCATATTCAATACCTTCCTCATAATAATATATTATTGAGAGTGATTTGAAATTTCAATAATAAAACTTACACAATTGGATCTAAAATCTTTTATTATTTTTAGTAGGAGTTGAGTTGTCCACTTTATATTAGGATTTGAACCGATCATTTTTCTCAAAAGGCACACTTGTTCAAGAAAATGTTACTGTCTTAGTAAAGGACCATGTCATGAATCTTGAGGGGATTTGTTGGACATGTTCCAACAATATCCCTCTCAATAATACCCAAGAAGATATATATCTAGGAGGAGATGTGACAGGTAGGAAATGAGAATACACGTCATATGAATAGTAGGAGAAGAGGACAAATAAATAAAATCATCATGAAATATAGGAAGAGTTCTCAAAGGTAAACATTGTGGAAGGATGGAGAGACAAAATAAAATAAAATCACAAAACATTATGGATGGCTCCTAAGGCACTTAATAAAATATCTAATAGAAGATGAAATAATGGAGCAATTTAGTGTACATTACTCTAGGCCATTTATGATGATAGAAGTAAGATTTAAAATGGAATAACATAGAGAGGTATGTTGAAAATCATGCATAGATATACATGGATGTAATATTTCATAAACATATTCATCAAAGAGCATCCATGTATAAGTATTATAACACACATTCTAGTCAAGGTTGCAAAGCATATATGCATTATAGAATTAAACAAGATATCATATGAAGAATCAACATGGAAATACAACAATTAGCTACAATACCATAATGAAAGAAGAAAAATAATCATTATCATTTAACACAAAGAATAATTCATAATAAATTAATTTAATCTAATGTGAAATTGAAAAAATCATAAATGATCAATATTTGAAAATAAAATCATATCTAAAAAAGTAGGAGGGTAAGAATCAAATTAGTTTGGAATGTTAAAATTGTAAATCCTAATCTAAGTAGAAAATAAAACATAAAGATATATAACCCTAATCATATGTAAAATGAAAGGTAACCTAAGCGTGAAATGGTATGGATGGTAGAAAGTTGAGCTCACCATTTTTATTATTAAAAATAAATATTTTTAAGTTAATTTATCTAAATGAAATAATTAAATAATAATAAAGACCTAAGATAAATAATAAAGAAAATTCTATTGTTGACATCATAAATGATGACTTTTAGATAATAAAATTTTATGTAAACTATCAGATTTAAATTTTTGTCTAAATCTTTGATCATCATGCCCATGAAATTGAACTTTATGTATGTATAAGTTAAATTATCTTGTAGATTTATATTTCACATATCACAAAGATCTAAAAATAAAGTAATATCTAACATTTTAGATATTTTAAATATATTTTAATTTCACAAATAAAATAATAAATTACATATAAATGTATAATATTATATTTTAAAATAAATAAATAAAAGAAAAATAAAATAACAAAATTAATTAATTGTGAATATTGACATAGTGTGATGGTTAAATGTAGTGTTGTAATTCTTATCACCAAAGTTTAAATTCTTTGTGAAGTTTTATTGTCAACTATTCATATTAAGAATGAGGTAAAAATATTGTTTTCTATTAAGTAATAAAATATTTAAATAGTTATAAAGTTAAATAAAATAATTTATAAATAGAAAAATTAATGGAGTGGTTCTTATGTATTTGGGAGTACTCTATAAATTCATATATCACTAATATTTTGAAAAGCCTTGAATTACTTTTATAGTTTTGATAGAAATTTGATGAATGTAATTAAATTTTTAGTATACTCATTGTTATCATAGACATCACATTCTTGCTTATTTTAGTACTCTCTTTCAATCAATTTTTATAAAGCAACATAAAACAAGTGCCACGTAGTGGGTAGTACTTGCCTAATCAATTGTAATTATATTGTGAAATATAATTAGAATTTTAACAAAATTATTATATTTTATTAAATATAATTCTATTTAATATAAATTTATATAATTATAATTATTATAATGAAGAATTTTTATTTTGAAATTGAACTACTATAAAAATAAATTATATTTAATTATTATGACTAATTTTACTTGTCATTTTAGTTTACTTACTATATATTAAAATATAATTATAATTATAATAATGAATAATTTTCATTAAAACTATTATAAATAAATAAATTTAAATAAATCAATATTTTGAACTAAATTTAATAAGTTTTTAAAAATAAAACTATTATAATAATATTAAATATTAATTTAATATAGTTTAATTTAAATATTAATATTTTGTAAAGAAAAAATAAAAATTATAAACAAATAAAATCACATAATTTTTTTTACATAAATAGTTGTTAATCTATAATTAATATATAATAAAAATAAAAATTTAAAAACTTTAAAAATATGAATAAAAATAAATATATATTATAATATCATAGGTTTTTATCTAAATTATAATATATTATAAAAATTAACAGTATAAACTAGAATAAATTCAAATAACCTAATTTTTAATATATTTTTAAATTTAAATAACCTAATTTTTAATATAAAAATATATTAATAAGTAAAAAAAATTTGATGAGAACTTAACAAAATAATTTAAAACAAAAAAATCCTAAAAAAATTCTTATAAATTCTAAAAAATTTCTATAAAAATAGGTCTATAAGATCTTAAATGTTATAGCCGATAGTATTTGCTTAGCCTATCGGCAAGTACTAATAATGCTTTTATCTTTGATGATTTCTAGATAAACCTTTTTAAAGATTTATAAATACTAAGATGTCTTTTTTTAAATCAAATTGATGAGTTTTTAATATCAAATTCTTTTAGATAAATAAATATATTTATGATATCTATAGTAACATACCTTTCTCATTTTAGGAAAACAAGTTAGCATACATAGATGTGGCTAGCTATACTAACTCACCTATCTTTTAATTATATCTATCATTTTAGAATCATTTTTGTTGCAATTTTTGGATTCAATTATGTGTATATTTTTACATCACATACACAATAGAATCAAAAAGTGCAACAAGAATGATACCTATCTTTTTTTTTTATGAAAACAAGTCATAATACATAGATGTGGGCATCTTTCTAGTTACATACACCAATTTGAGTAAGCATACATTAGAATCACAAGTAGTTCAAGTGCAAGAGAATCAAGTCGGTCAAATTCACCCAAGTATTGACTAAGCATACATTAGAATCATCACACATAGCCAAGCATTGAATAAACATATATTAGAATCACAAGTAATTCACGTGTAAGGGAATTAAGCCCATCAAATTCACCCAAGCATTGAATAAGCATACCTAAGAATCAGAAGTAGTTCATGTGTCAAAGAATTAGGCCCGTCAAATTCACCAAAGTATTGAATAAGCATACATTAGAATCACAAGTAGTTCACGTGTAAGAGAATTAAGCCCATCAAATTCACCCAAGCATTGAGTAAGCATACACTAGAATCACAAGTAGTTCAGGTGTAAGAAAATTAAGCCCATCAAATTCACCCAAGCAACATTAGAATCACAAGTAGTTCACATATATGAAAATTAAGTCTACTAAATTCACCCAAACATGAAAGCAACAACGCTCTTAAAATTTGAATTTTAAGATAAAACCCTAGACAATCTATGATTTCTAGGCATTATTTACCCTAACGATAGTTCAAAACCAACAAAGGAGCATAGTATTTGAATTCACAACGGTTGTGGAGACGCCCCTGCCAGTTGATTTGCCAAAACAACACACAGGAACAATTTCACACATATTGTGGGCTTAAAGCAATTTACAAAGGAAGCTTTTTCAGTTCACTAAGAAGTGAAGAAACAAGTCTGTGTTGAAGAGGTATGGAGGCAAAAGAAGAGATTTCGATGGGAGGAGAAGTAGGCGAGGATAATTTGGAGGAAGTGATTCAGATGGGAGGAGGAGGAGGAGGGGATAATTTGGAGGAAGAAGCAATGATTCCGATGGGAGGAGGAGGAGGAGGAGGAGAGGATAATTTTTTGGAAGATGAGATGGTGAGGGAGAGAGTGAGAGAAGGAGAAGCGGCGGTGGAAGAGATGGTGATGGAGATGATATGGAGGGGGGATCACGAGGGCCTCAAGACTAACTCTGGGAAATATGTGTATTTCAGAGAACATTTTTTCACTGTCTACTTCGACCCTCCATTCTGGTCATGGAATGGCTTCCTTATCTTTTTTCACCACCTGGAGGGACTCACCCATCATTTTTTCGCTGGCCACTATGCTGAAGATCTTCCGGATAGTGACGACACTGCTGTCAATTAGTTCTTGCAAATGGGTTTTGCCCTATTTTTGTCTTTACCAGTGGATGAATCTCAGATTCAATTTTGTTTTGGGGAATGTTTTTTGATATGGGTTAATCAACCAGTACTAAATATCTTTGGGATGATGATGACACTGCTGTCAACTAGTTCTTGCAAATGGGTTTTACCCTGTTTCATGGATGATGATGATGATCATATCTTCAGAATGATGATGATGATCAGTAGTAAAGACTATTCATGGATTTTTTTCTATTTTTGTCTTTTAGATATTCAGTATTCAATGGGTTTTATTTTGTTTTTGTCCTTTTTATTAATATTGAGCAATTGGATGGATGGCAGTTTCAATTTTTTTTCTGAAATGTTTCTGACACGAGTTGCCACTTCATGAGAGTAAATATTTACTTGAGAAAAATAGAATTCAAATTAATTAGTTAGAAACATCTTGGCAAGGACTAGCAAGTAAAAAGAGTATAAGTGACCTAAAAGATATGGTACACCAGCTAGTTTGGCAAATTCAGATGAAGTCACAGGCTTGTTCTAAAAATGCCATTACTATGACTGTACAGGGATTAAAAACACCTGGATACTATAGTTATAGGATGTACTCCAATTTGAGAGAAATTTGATCAACATAATGGTACTATGAAGTATGTACATAATAGCATTCATGTAATTATGAATTTTCTTCTTCTTTTCTTGCATTGGCAATGTGCATTGTGGGCTGCACATTATGTGTCTGTTTCCAAGTTAATATTTAGTTGGTCAGTACCCATTTTCATGGGTGTGATTTATGCCTGTGCTGATCCGTTTTAGTTAAACGAATTGTTTCAAGTACAGGTTAAACTCTTCTCTTGAAATCCTATGAACTGAAATAATTAGGGCTAGTGCAGTGGCATATAAAGATCATATAATTTTCTTATATAATGTATTTAGAAATAGAAAAATATCAAATAGATGAAATACAGCCCACAAATGAGATCCAACATTAACTGTACATGCGATATCGTGAACTGAAGGATTTGCGCAAATTGAAATCTATATATTTATTGTTTGCTACTTGTTTTTAACCAAATTAATTGATACTGTGAATTGAAATGAGTAATGCAAAATCTCAAAGTCTGCAAACAAATTACCCACTTTTAGATCAAACATATCCACAAGTTCTTCACCTTCACATATATGCATACAAATTACCCACTTTTAGATCAAACTTGATTGTTCATCCAAAAGCATTTTATGTTGAAATGTGTTCTTGGGCTGCATGCATGCACGGGAGGCAGGGACTTTCTCAGAGCCAATCTCCTACTTGCACCCCCGGTTGAATGCCCTTCCTATATTTAGTTTGTCTGGAAGTGGCTATTTGTTTTTTTCATTTTTTAAATTGATCGATGCAAATTTGAACTCAAGACTTTTCAGATGTTACCGTTGTGCTGTGGGGTCATCCCCTTGGAAGTGACTATTCTTCCTACAAAATGTCATGATTAATATATCATGACATTAAGAAATAAAAACAATGTTGAATTTTATTTTAATTGTGAAAAATAGTCTAGGATATTGGACTTGGTATATTATAATGTTTTTGGTATTATTAATGTGCTTTCTATTTATAAACCTTTTTGTATTTGTCATTGATAGAAGGACATAGGTTTATTTCACGAATATATAAAAATTAAGTTTTTAGTCATTTTGAAAACTCTCATGAAAAATAAATGTGGTAAAAAAATAAGTGTTCAAGGATTGATTGTGTGGGTGTGTTTTGTTTAGTAGATTGCACCATGTTTTATAAAGATAGTGAAACAGAAAAATACAAACAACTCTACTACTCAATAAAATAGAGTTGCAAAAAGGGTGAATTGGACATTCGATGAAGAGAACTAGGAGTATGCTTAGTGGGGCTAGACTAGAATAAAACTTTTGGTAAATTGTCTTCCATGACTTGCTACCTAGTTAAGAGTTCTCCTACGTTAGCTTTTGTTGAGATAAATCCTATGAAAGTGCGGTTGGAAAAAATCTCCCATTAATACTTTTGAGAGTTATTAGTTGCAAGTGTGCATGGGGAGAAGGGGTGAAAGTTAGAGAGCAAGGTTGTTAATTGTGTCTTCATCAATTGTTGTATTAGTTTGAAAAGGCACGATCCTTGGGATCATGTGCACAAAAGGGTATTGTATAGTAAAGTTTTATCCTCAAAGAATATAAACCTTCTTTCATTGCATTATAGCTAGAAAAAGAAAATAAATGTAGTTGAGCTAAACCTAAGGAGAGTTGAAATTGAAGCCCATGATGGGTCTAGAGAGGAGAGCTAAAGTAGTTCAAAGAGTTTAAAATAGGAGGTAGAACCTTTGCTTCAACTCTTGAGATGCATTTTTATTTAATTACTAACACTAACGACGTTGGGACTATAAAGGATGATATGCGTATGGATGATGTAGATTCCTAAAGGAGGCCTTGATGAGGAGATGAAATTATTAAAGAAAAATAACACATGCAATCTAGCACCTTTTTTTTGATGGGCATAAACCTATTGGATGTAAACAAATGTTAAAAAATAGAGGATTCAAATGATAAGTTTGAATATTACAAGGGGAGATTGGATGCAAAAGGTTATTCCGAAGTTGAGGGAATTAATTTTAGTAAATCTATTTGGTTTCTTGTTTACTTAAAATAGTGTGTGATCTTGAATTTGAATAGATGGATTTGAAGATAGATTTCCTTGATTATAGTTTGAAGGAAGAGATTTTATGTCACTGATGTCGTATTACAATAAGGAAAAATACATTTGATTTATAAGTTATAAAGTATTCATATGGTCTAGGATAACATCCTAAAACATGGTACCAAAATATTGGTGCCTATATGTCTAGTTTAAGATTTTTGATATCCATATTGGATCATTACATCTCGAACAACTCATACATTGATCATATTCTCATTATTGCATAATATTTTTTTTATTATGATATTAGAGAAAGGGACCTATTCCCAAAATTTCACAACATTGACCTTAAATCAAGACTGGACGAAACCAAGAGGGGTACATAGGCCTAGACAAGAAACATGGACACAAGACTGGGGACACAACTAAACACTAGAAATAACAAAGATGACACACATTCTACTAGAAAACCAAAAACATGCACTTATGCCTATGGAGACAAAATTAGTAGAGGAAAAAAAAACACATAAACAAAAAAACATAATAGAGAAATGACAAAAAAGAAAAGAACTCTAAGGCTGAAACAACTTCATTTGATAAGGTTCCAATTTTTATAAGGGAGTCAAGAAACTCCTAGTCATCATTTTTCTACAAGTTCTTGCCCTTCTTGTCTAGAGTCTTTTGATAGTCCTTGTCTTTTTCATACTTTCTTTTCTTTTTGATTTTTTAATGGCTTGATATCATCCCCATAACAACCTTTTGCATTATCCCTTTAGTCATTGAGATGATATTTCCAATTCCTACTCCATTCTTTTCATTTTAGCATAACAATTATATTTTTAGTTTATTCTTAGGTATTTAAATCTTATTTACAAATTTGCCACCTAGACCCTAACAAAAGTAATATAATTCTTTATCTTCATTGTCCTTGTCTAGGGTAAAAGTACAAACCTGTGTCACACTTTTATGAAGGAAAATGTTAACAAAACTAAAACTGTTCAACTTCAATGACATAAAAGTGACATTTGTGTTTGAAATTTGAAGATGATGTAAATTAATGAAGTGTGTAAAACTGGATGAAGTTTATGAATATTATTTTAAAAAATTATTTGAATAAGAATTGATGTAGTTTTTTAATTTTTAAAGTCCATTTTTCAATTGCTAAAAAATGCTGAGAATGAAGCGTCTAGTTCCCGCCAAAAAACTATATGTAAATACTAATCTTTTCCTCTGATTTCAAAATATGTTTTAGATGACATGTATAGCCAGTGCATAAACAAAGAAAGATTGGTTTCCGATGTATATTTTCTTATTTATAACTATTACAAGTCAAACTTACTTGAAATCGATAGTTTTCATCTCTTGCCAAATTTCCCCTATCAAATATACACCATTCAGAAAAAAAAAAATCATATATTCTTGAAGAGGACTCTCTCCTCTAGTGTTAAATCTAATTTTTAATTTTTTTTTGATATGATTTGCTATTTTTTTTTCTTTTTTTGAAATAACATCTTCTCAAATGTTAAAATACCCACTTGTAATATTTTGAAATTATATTAGTGTTAGAATAACAATGTTCCAATCAACTGAGAGGGAGGGAGTGAATCAGTTGATTCCAAACATATCAAATAAAACCTTATCTGTAAACTTCAATGCTTAGCCAAATAATTGAACATGAAAGTAAAAGCAACAATAACACATGGAGACACTTGAACACCAAAATTGTTCTCGAGGAAACCCTGTTAAGGGAAAAAACCCGGTGGGGATGGTACCCACAAATATATACACTATGAGAATAATGACCCTATTAGGTGTCCTGATCCTATTAGGAGCCGAGTAATACAATAGGTAGGTCCTGGTTAAAGAAAAAACCCTATAAGGAGTCTTTAAAAGTAATCCATGTTAAAGGATTAACCTTGTTAGGAGTCACAACCCTATTAGGAGCTTACAAACAGATCCCCTGATCAAAGGTTTAAAGGTTAAAGCCACCCTTAGGATCCTAAATCCTCATTTCTGATATGAATACAAATTGTGTTCCTAAAACTACTTCCAGCACTCAACCACTACCAAGTGAGTTCCACCTTGTGCTCCAAATGCACAATCTCCGCTCTCCAAATACCATCCTATGTAGCCTCAAGCTCAGATACCTTTTTGTTGTTTGCACATACAACCACACACTAAAAATGTAAGGAATTCTTTCCTTATATACAAGTTTCATACATTAAATTTGGGTCAGACAATATAGGATAAATCCTATTTACAACATACATATAGACCCATGCAAAGATAATCATGGTATCATTGGATAACTAAGAGGGAGCGGGGGGGGCGGGGGGGAATCAATTATCTTAGGTCCCTTGACAATTTTCAACCTTAAAATATTTTCACTAATCTTAATAATCAGATTTAAGTATTCAATTGATGACAACAATATGTATATGAAAAACATAAAATAACATGCAAAACATTCAATCACACATTAACTCTAGTATTTAACATGGAAACCCAATTTGGATAAAAACCACTACAATAATTATCACCCACAAATAACTCATTCTTCTGAAGTGAGCTTGGTTAAGAGCCAACCCTATTAAATATGATAAAGCACATTTTCTAGATGTGACCCTGTTAGGGGATTTCCACCAAAGATCAACTAGATCTATCACCCTATAATGAGTGGCCTTATTAGAGGACTTAGTACATTCATTAGAATGCCACCTTACAAAGGATTTAGAAATATAACTATTAAATCCACTCGGTTAAGAGATTTTCTGCTACAATGGTTAGAAAGTAACAATGAAATGACCTGATAATATATGCAACTACCTTTACTTGTTTAGATCTCCTTTTCTCCCATTTGTCTTCTTCAAAATCTTCTTTACTGGCTGATTAACACTCACTCTTCATCTCATCACTTTCTTTGGCTCGATTCACACTTTTCTTCAACTCTGTTATGCTTGGTGTAACCTTCTATACTTATTCGACTATCTGCATTGGATATCAACAATATTACCATCTTGATCATCCTTTATATAGACAATTTTTTCCTTTTCCCACTTAATCCTATTCATTAGGGTTTCCTTGAATTAATCTCATCCATTCAATCAAATATCAATCCAAATCCAATGTATATGTAGCTTGTTAAAACATTTCATGAATCTTGCTACTTGTATCTTCACCTTGGAACTTGAACTTTTCTTGGATCTCAAACCAATCATTAAATCTTCACCATTTATCTATACCTAACATTTTTAATCCGTTGATTTCATTAACTGACTTTTTTCCTTTCTTAGAATCTCCTAGATCAATCCAAATTCTCACTCGATGTCATGTTTTAATGAGTTCCTTTTTAACCAACCAACTTCATCTTCTTGGTTAAGTCTACCTTCTTGGTTATCATTTACTCAGTTAACATCTTGCTCAGTTATCAACTTCGTGGTTAACATCTTGATCCAATACTTCTATACACCTTTCATTGCTCGGTTACTAACCTTGTTCATTATCAACACCATTTTGGACATCAATATCAGTTGGGGTAACAATCTCCCCCTTTTACATTGATGGAAACACATTTTATATATCACATGTAACACATCTCACATCTAAAATATACCATCCAATACCAATAATCTTCTTTCTCCAACTGCATTCTATTCTTTTGATTTCTCCCGCTTTCTTCTTACATAGTCATTTCTCCTCATTAATATCTCTCCCCCTTTGACAACAATGCCAAAGGTACCTATGAAACCTTAATCTGAAACTAACTATCCTTGTAGTTGTACCATGTACCTTTCTTGTACCAATTACTTCTATTTTCTCATATCTTTCTCACAATTTTAGGCTTCTCTTAAAGAGTGAACATTTGTATCAACTCACAAATAGGTAATTTGATAAAGCATGAATTGATGCAACCTGCATCTTTCTCTAATGAGCATTAGATAGGGGAATGACCCCTAGTTTACCTCTTAGGCACTCAAAAGTATCCTTAGGTAATGTCTTTGTGAATATATCATCAATTAGTTCCTTGGATTTTACATATTTCAGCTTTACTTGTTTCTTCTATACATATTCTTAGAAATAATGATACTTGATTGATATATGATTTATCTTTGAGTGCATCACCAGGTTCTTTGAAATGTTTATAGAACTTTTATTATCACAATTGATTGTCACAAGACCATATGTTTCCTCTTGTATCCCTTCAAGTAGTTGTTTTATCCAAACAATGTTAGAACAATTGATGGTAGCAGCAACATATTCTGCCTTAACAGTCGACTGTGAAATGCAACTTTTCTTTTTGCTTATCCATGTCACTAATCTTTCTCCTAGGAAGAAAGATCCCCCACTTTTGCTTTTCCTGTCATCCATATTACTTGCCCAGTCAACATCAGTATACACTTTCAATTCAAAATCTCTATCCTTTTTGTACCGTAGTCCATAGTCCTTGGTTCCTTTCAGATATCTAAAGATTCTCTTCACAACAATCATGTGTCTCTTTAGGATTAGAAGAAAATATTGCCACAATACCAACAACATGTGAAATATATGGCCTACAATGAACAACATATTGTAGCTTACCGATCATGGATCTATACAGAGTTTCATTCACCTTGATAGAGTCATCTTCTTTTTAAAATTTGTATCCACTAATCATCGGTGTATCAACCGGTCTTGAGTCTTCCAAAAAATTTCAGGATCTCTTTGATGTATTTTGACTATGTTATTTATATGCCATCCTTGATCTATTGAATTTGCAATCCAATGAAGAATTTTATCTCACCAATCATTGACATTTTAAATTCCTTCCTCATTTCATCAGCAAATGATCTACATATTGACTCATTTCCTCCAAATATGATATGATCAACAAATATTTCAGCTATTAACACCTTATCTTCATATTCACTTTTTAAGTACACATTACTGTTATCACTAGTTATAATCAAACCTATTCTCATTAGATATGTGTGGAGTCTTTCATACCATGCCTGGGGTGCGTGTTTCAAACCATACAATTCCTTGTGTAGTTTACATACCATGCTTTTCTGACTTTTTTCAACAAATCCTTCTGGTTTCTCAATGTACACTTCTTCCAATATTCCATTAAAAAATTCATACTTTACATCCATTTGATAAACATTAAAACCTTTATACGTTACATATGCAAGTAGAATTAACACACCTTCTAATCTAGGAACAGGGGCAAATGTCTCACCATATGCAATACCTTCCTCCTGAGTATATCCTTTGGATACAAGTCTAGCTTTATTCCTTATCACATATCCATTTTCATTTTGTTTATTTTTGAAAATCCACTTTGTACCAATAACATCCTTATCCTTAGGTCTTGGTATCAGTGACCAAGTATTGTTCTTTTCAATATGATCAATCTCTTCTTTCATTGCATTAATCCAATCTTCATTTTCAAGTGCATCCTTGAATAATCTAGGCTCAAACTCATAAATCAAACATGCATTGTCTCTCAACTTAATTCTTGTCATGAATACTCTATTCTTACCTCCAATTATTTGAGTTGATGAGTGGTTCCTTCTAACATACTTTTCTAGTACTGGCTTGGTTCTCTACTCTTCAACATTTTCTTCTCTCAGTGGGGGTTCAACTAGTTCCTTAGTTTCTTCTTGTTGCTCGGGTAAAGTTTTAGAGACTCTTTCTTGTACATATACGAATATTTGATAATCTTATGGTTCTTTTTTTTTTATCTCCTTCATTTTTATCTACAAACTCATCAATCCTTACATTTGTGCTTTCCACAATTTTGTTAGTAGCCTTATTCAGACATTTTTAAGCTTTCTGTTTGTGGAGTATCCTAGGAATATACCTTCATCTCCTTTAGAATCAAAATTTCCATTCTTAACATCTTTCAAAATGTAACACCTACTTCTAAATATTTTAAAGTAGCTAACATTAGGTGTATGCCCATACCAAAGTTCATAGGGAGCTTTATTTGTACCTTTCTTCAATTGTACTCAGTTGAGGGTGTAAATAGTATTTCTAATGGCTTCTCTCCAAAATGTTTGTGCAACCTCCTTCTCAATCAACAATGTTCTTTCACAATTTTTCTTGGCAATAGGTGGCATGGCGAGCGTGAGCCGGGGTAGTGGAGTGGAGGGAATTTTTTTGAATCGAATGTCAAGTGGGAAGCATGCAGAGAAGGGACAATTTGATTAGGCTGCGGGCCTGAATCAAGGTAAGGACAATGGAAAGGAGGATGCGATAGATGATGGGGACCCACTAGCCTTGCAGCCAGATCCAGGTGAAAAAGTGGGTAATTTTCCAAAACAAAGTTCTTTTCAAGAAGCTCAAGGCCCTTTGGGTTGTTGGACCAACCTATTTGGAGTCAAACCATCGGGTAAGTCCTCTTTCCCTAAGATTAAAAACATCTCTATCAAAGAGAAGGGAACATTTTCTTTAGAAGTTCCTTCTAAGCTTATTGATCATAACATTCTGAGTATGGCTGCTATGCTTGTTGGCAAGTTCATAGGCCCTAGGCCGAATATAGATTTGGTTAGAATCTTTGCTAAGAAAAAGTGGGACTTAAAAGGATAGGTTGAGGTTACGGCTATGGCTAAAGGCTTTATGTCTTTCAAGTTTTCTTCCTCTGAGGATTACTCTAAGATTCTCTATGTGGGAAATTGGTCGATGGGGAAATCCACTCTTATCCTCCAGAAATGGACCTCTAACCTGGATCTAAATAATGATTTCTTGACCTAGGCCTCAGTCTGGATCTGGCTTCTAGAGCTTCCTCTGGAATACTGGCATGAAGATGTTTTTGATGGCATTGTGAGTTCTTTTGGGGATCTGCTATCTATTGATCCTATTATAGTAGCCAAGAAAAGACTCACTTATGCCAGAATATGCATGGGGTTGTTGAAAGCCATGACATGCTAGAAGTGATTGAGTTCCAATCTAGAATGGGAAGGCGTGTGCAGGAGATAGACTATGAAAATGTGCCTTTCACCTATTTTCACTGTAAAAAGGTAGGACACAAGGCCAAAATGTGCCCTATCTTCATAGAGAAGGAAAAAGCCTGCAAGCCCCAAATCAAGCAAGGGAAGAGAAAAGAGACCCAAAAGTAGCAAAAAGGTCTGAATTAAACTGAAGGACTTTGGAAGGTGTGGAAGGAGAAAGGCCTTGATGGTAATATCCCTAAGGGGGCACCTCAAGGGGAGAGACCCAAGGACATAATGGGGAACCTTCCTAAACACCAGTTTCTAGAAGGAGAGAAAAGCATTGAGAACAGGGAGCAGCTAAAGACCCAGAAGGATAGTGAAAATGGAGAAAAGGAAGTTGGTGAAATATGCCCTATCTTGCAAGAAAATATTATTGGGGAGGGAGATAAAGGAGGTAGGACTCTCCATGAGGATGGGGAATTCATTTTGGAGGAAATCAAAGAGGATTCCTTTGTGCCTGACACCTAGGAGATTGGGGGTACTATGGAGGTCCAGGGCCCTCCTCTCTTGTAGGAATCAAACTTAAGCAGAAGCTCACTAATTTCTCTAAGAAATATTAATAGAATCCTTGAGCTATTCTCCACCTCTTCTATCGCGAAAATTTCTAGAATGAAGGCTCTATTTGAGAGCTACAAAGATGAAAATGTGGGTCCTTGGATATCTTTAAAGAAAAAGAAGAATAGTAGGGACCCATCTTTGGTGTCTCTGGAAGCTATGAGAAGTAGGGCTAAAGCTGACACAAGAAGTAAATCAAGCACCCCAGGCAGGTGGAGTAAGCATCAAATCAGAAAGGAAGAAACGAGAAGAAATATAGTGGATGGGACCTAGAAAACCATCCAGGAAACATACCCCCAAAAGAAATTATGAAGATCATATCTTAGAACATTCATGGACTCAATGGAATCCACAAGTAGGAAATTATTAGGAATATGATTAGGGATCATAGGCCATATATCTTTTTGATTGAGGAAATGAAAAATGAAGAAGGAGAAGATTGAAAGCATTTTTTTCAGTAAAGGGATGAAGTTAGCGGCTTCTAATTCTTTGGGAGCTTCTGGAGGACTGTTAGTGATATGGAAGGAGAACTTAATGGTTGATATCATTTTTGATGAAGGAAACATTTTTCTTATTCACTTCAAAAATATAAAGGATCAGGAAAGTTGGTTTGTTATGAATATCTATGCCCCTAACACTAAGATTGGTAGAAAGCACTTCTGGAATAAAATTTGCAATCTGATGTCCTTGTTGGGAGACTCTAAGGGAATTATTAAGGGACATTTCAATACTCCCCTATTGGCCATCAAGAATTTAGGTGGGCTTCCTCCAAATTTGGAAAGTAGATAGCATTTGGCTGATCTAATCAATGACTTGGCTCTCCTAGATGTTGATTTAGGAGGGGGAAAATTCACTTGGTCTAACAGAAGAGTAGGGATGGATTGCATTTAGGTTAGGATGGATAGAGCTCTGATCACTATGGATTGGATGAACCATTACCAATGCAAACTTTCTTCTTTGGTTAGACTTGGCTCGGATCACTCCCCTATTGCTCTCACCATTGAGCTTTGCAATAGGAAAAAGGTTTTCCCTTTCAGATTTAAGAAGATGTGGTCTGCTCATCTTGGTCTTCTTGAAAAAATTAGGGAATGGTGGAGAATTGATGTGGAAGGCACTGCTATGTATAAGGTGGCTAAGACTCAAAAATATTAAAACAGAGATCAGAAAGTGGAATAAAAAGGATTTTGGGAACATTTTTATGATGAAATAAAGGTTAATGGTGGACCTCACTAAGGTGCAGGAGGAGATTCAGAACATGGGCTATGATGAGAATAGGCTGAATGTAGAAAAGACTATTCTGGCTAATCTTCACAACATTGTGGGCAAAGAGGAAATGTTCTGGAGGCAGAGCTCTAGATCGGTGTGGTTAAAGGAAGGGGACAAAAACTCTAGATTCTTCCACCTCTCCACTATGAAACATAGGGCTGCCAATAGAATTAGTGTTATCAAAAAGGGGGATGATTCTTTTGAGGAAGATAAGGAGATCGCTAAGGAAGCTATCAGGTATTTCTCTGCTATCCTCACCAAAGAGACCAACTTGAGTGAAGCAGATCAGGTGGATATCCTCAAGACCATTCCAAGTGTGATTAATGCTAGCTAGAATAGGTCCCTTGTGGCTATACCCAAAATGGATGAAATAACGAAGGTTGTCTTCTCCTTGCCTGTTGAGAAAGCCCTTGGCCCTGATGGTTTCCCTACTTTTTTCTTCTAGATGTATTGGGAAGTTTTAAAAGATGATTTGGTCAAAGCGGTTCAGGAATTTTTTGGTGCTAAGTGCTTGCTTAAGGAAATCAATGCTACCTTCTTGGTATTGATTCCCAAAGTCTAAGGTGCAGTTTCTTTTGATTTTTTCAGGCCTATTAGTCTTTGCAACTCTCTTTACAAGATTTTTTCTAAAGTTTTAACCAATAGAATAATCAAAATCCTTCTAGGGATTATTGCTCCACAACAAATGGGACTTGTCCTAGGTAGAAAAATCCTTGATTCTATCATTGTTGTGCATGAGGTTATTCATTCTTTTGAGGAAGGTAAAAAGGATGGTTTCTTGCTAGAGCTTGATTTGTCAAAGGCCTATGACAGGGTGGACTGGTTGTTCCTGGATAAGGTTCTTGAAGCTTTGGGCTTTAATGATAAAACTAGAAAGATCATCTCAACTGATCTCCACCCCCACTTTTACGGTGATGGTTAATGGTTCTCCCATAGATTTTTTTAAATCCTCTAGAGGGCTTAGGCAAGGGGATCCCCTTTCCCCTATCCTCTTTATTATTCTGGCAGAGTGCTTGGGAAGACTTATTCATGATAAAAGGAGAAGAGGAGATTTTTTCAGGATAAAACCCTCTTCCAGACCCCTTATCTTCTCTCATCAACAATTTATGGATGACACCATCCCCATGAGGCATTATTACATGGTTTCCATTCCCTTGTAGTATAGTGAATCTAATTTAATACAAGTGTGCACTATTTTGGGATCCATAATTTATGGCCCCTACACTGTGGTTGTTAGCCTGAGACAGACCTACCTTTGCATATAATAAGAGGCCAACATGAAACAAACATCCAAAAGTTAGGGGGTTGTTCCCTATCCATAATTTATTATTTAAGTGCTAAGTGATGATGGGTATATTGTGTAATTCATACCTAGTGTGTCTCTTTCTTTCTCTCCACATTTCACATTAGGAGTATATGCTATAAAATACCAATGAAATCAACTATTGGTCAAATCTAATCAAAATTGCAGTATAAAGATTAAAATAGATCTTCAAGAAATATGGGAACCATTTTTGATAGATATTGTACAAACAAAGAGAATACTCCCAAGAGGAAATGCTTCAATGTGGAACAATTGAAGGACAATATTTTACTTTTATATGCACATCTGTAATGTTTTTGATATATTTATGAGATAACGAAACCATAGAAAGAATAGCATATAGAAGAAAGTAAATAATAATGATCATATTTTGAGATATTATGGAAACTTAAAGGAAAGAATGCCTGGTGGGGTTATCATGCAATTAGTGAGTGATCCTTCATCCCCTCCTCTTCCAGTGACCCTTCAAAACTAGGTTATCATGAAATCAGTGAGTGATCATTCATTCTCTTGGTCTACCCTACATCCAAACATATTGAAAATACAAAATACAATGATAAAAAGCCTTTCACAATCCCCCTTCCCTCAAGGAATAGTATCAACATCCAGACCTTGACTATCCCCTCAACCAATGACCCTTCAAAACTAGGTTATCATGCAATCAGTGAGTGATCCTTCATTCTCTTGGTCTGCCCTGCATTGAAACATATTGGAAATACACAATACAATGATAAAAAATCTTTTACAATCCCCCTTCCCTCAACAAATTACTATCAACATCCAGACCTTGATTGTCCCCTCAACCAGTGACCCTTCAAAACTGGGTTATCATGCAATCAATGAGTGATCCTTTATTCTCCTGGTCTACCCTACATCCAAACATATTGGAAATATACAATACAATGATAACAAGTCTTTCACAATCCCCCTTCCCTAAAGGAACACTATCAACAAGTGACCCTTCTTCTTATCATCCATATCCAATGTTTCATTAAAGTCACAGCCAAGAATGAAGGTCACCTTACCCATACCATTCATGGGTTCTAAAATGTTGTTCCAAACTCCTAAAAACTTTTCTATTGGTTCTTGTTGCTTCTTTAAATACTTCTTCTACCACAATGTCCTCCTACCCCATCTTCTTGATCTTCTTGGCTAAAGTAGATGAATCCACACACAATAACCCAAAATGAAAGGTTTTGTATCCTTTAATGAATCTTAGTCACTAGTAACATATGGACAGTCAAACTAGTAGTCTCCAAAGAATTCAATAAGTGAATATGAATGTTTGAAAACTTTCCTCACAACTTCCCAAACCACTCCTAATCGGTTAGAGGGATATTTCTAGAATCTCCACTATTCCTATCCTTACCAACAATTCTTAAACATACTTTATCTGATATGATAATAACATGCTAAACTGAACCAATGACATGTTCTTCATGTGGTACAAGGAAGATTTGGCTATCAAATCTTCCTTCGTGCAAGCTGAGCGCGAGAGAAGGTATGTGATTTCTTCATCTTTGATTGGTATCTTTGACGGGCAATGTCTTTCGAGCCTCTGGCATCATATTCAACCACAAATTTCAAATGCATTGCATTTTATTTGATCATGAATGCTCACTGAAATGACCGCATTCTACTAGTGTTGTGCCCTAGCCCGTACTTTATCTCTATTATTTGATGTTATTGGTGCTTGTGCTCAAGGATATCGATTCACTATTTTCAAATGTTTGGATTCACGTTTGTTGATATTACAGTTCATCATATCAGATAAAGTATGTTTAAGAAGTTTTAGTGTCTAAACACTCAACTAATCCCTCTAACTGATTAGGAGTGGTTGGGGAAGTTGAGAAGAAAGTTTTCAAACATTCATATTCACTTATTGAATGCTTTGGAGACTACTGGTTTGACTATCCATGCATTAATGTTTAGAAGAGATCAATGAAGTATTTAAAGACATTCTTACATATTTGGAGAGGTTTAAGAGGCGAGGTTTAAGAGGCACTTATCATGAATATACCCTCACAAAAAACATCATAGATTGGTTTTACTAAGTTTCCTTTCTCTATTTTGAGGTTTCCTTTCTCTGCCATAGGGGTACAGTCAGAGGGTTCATTGACAAAATGATCCTTTGAATGGTTAATATGAATATGAATGATTTGATATAGCATATTGCTCATTTTACTTGAAGTTTAGAATAGCTTGTGCAAGGGTGAAAGTAGTTTTGATCATTTTGGTCATGACTATTCCTCTACACAGTCAGAAAATGTAACTGTCTAATGATTATATGTAATGTTGACTGGATTAAATGCTTTATTCTTGGTAAAAGTGAATGGAAGGAATAGTGTTGGTGTTAGGTTTCATTTATTGTTGAATTCAATGGTTTCCAAGATGTGTTGAGGAGTTTTCTCCTTGTTTAATGTTAACTGTTCCTGCACAATCCACTCATACAATAATGGAATGCTATGTGATTGACAGTTTCATACAACTGGTCCTTTGGCATGTATTAAATACAATCCAGTCACTTATTGAATACTTTGGAGACTACTAGTTTGACTGTCCATGCGTTACCAATGTCTGAGATTCATTAAAGGATACAAAACCCTTCATTTTGAGGTTATTGTGTCTGGATTCAAATGTAGGTTTGATTTGGTTAATGTTTAGAAGAGATCAATAAAGTATTTAAAGACAATTTTACATGTTTGGAGAGGTTTGAGAGAAACTTATCATGATTGTACCCTCACAAACAATGGCATAGACTGGTTTTACTAAGTTTCCTTTTTCTATTTTGAGGTTTCCTTTCTCTACCATAGGGGTACAGTCAGAGGGTTCATTGATAAATTAATCTTTTGAATGGTTACTATGAATATGAATGATTTGATATAGCATATTTCTCATTTTACTTGAAGTTTGAAATAGCTTGTGCTTGTGCTGGAATTCTTGGTAGAAGTGAATGGAAGGAATAGTGTTGGTGTTATGTTTCATTTATTATTGAATTCAATGGTTTCCAAGATGTGTTGAGGAGTTTGCTCCTTGTTTAATGTTAACTGTTCCTACACAATCCACTCATACAATAGTGAAATACTATGTGATTGACAATTTCATACAACTGGTCCTTTGGTGTGTATTAAACAAAATAGAATTTTTAGCATATTATTATAATTCTATTTCTTTGTTGTAAACATGCCATTGGTTCAATTTTGTAAAAAAAATTTTGTGTACAATTTTTTTTTTCTATTTTTTCCATTTGATAACCATAGTCAACATTTCAAAACAGTGAATAACATCAAATAATGGAGATAAAGCATGGGCTAGGGCACAACACCAGTAGATTAAAACCAAACCAATGACATGTTTACAATAAAGAAATAGAATGATAATAATATGCTAAAAATTCTATTCTATTTAATACACGTCAAAGGACCAGCTGTATGAAATTGTCAATCACATAGCATTTCACTGTTGTATGAGTGGATTGTGCAGGAACAATTAACATTAAACATAGCCAGTGTTCTCTTTACTTTCTCAAATCTCTACAAGTTGAGAACATTAGAGTTGTATAATACATTGTTAGTATCTTTTTTCCATGGGTCCTAGGTCTTTGGGTCCATGGAAAAGAAATAGATTACAAAATACACTTCAAAACAAAGGAAAAACTTAGCAAATTCAATCTAACTTGCTGTAGATGAAGGAACAGTCATGCTAATAGTTCCTCTAAGTCTTCCAAATCATTTATTGAACTCCCCTAAAGTCCTATTGGATCCCCAAATTGCTTAATCCAATCAACTTACATCAGGATCATGAGAAACTTCAAAGGATTAAAAACATTACTTGGAACAGTCAAATCATTATGCTTTCAAATCAATTACCTATCGACATATCCCTTGTGAGGGAGAGAAGCCAAACACATAAAGAACATGCACATAAACATGATAGCTGAAAAACTTAAATGGAATACACCAATAAGTACCAAATGATGAATGCTCAATTGTTGTAATGACAAAGCATTAGAACCGTCCATTTGTAGAACTTGATTTTATAGTCTAAATGATTTTTCTATAGTCGTAATGATTTTTCTAGAACTTGATTTTGTAGTCTTAATGATTTTTCTATAGTCCTAATGATTTTTCTATAGTACTCTTAATGATTTTTCTAGAACTTGATTTTCTAGTCTTAATGACTTTTCTATAGTCCTAATGATTTTTCTATACTCTTAATGATTTTTCTTTCGTCCTAATCTTTGTTTCTCTTCATAAATTAGGCCTTGAATTTGAATTTTTGTTCACTATTTTATTTTAGCTTGATATTTCATTCATTTTTCATATACACAGAGACTACACATGTTGATAAAAAAATGAGCTATTTGATTAAGGTTAACTATTCATGATTGTAAATAGTCAATATTTTTGATGTTACTCCCTGGTGTATTTCATTTTAAAATAATCATGTTTCTATGGCTATGATAAATGTCCCTTTGTGTGACAATATTAACATAGAACAAAATAAGGAGTATGTAGAATTTAGTGATTGTATCTTCCATTTGGGCCACTTCATATGCACAGGTGATGCACATGCATATTTTCCTGAGCACTATTGGGAGCTTACCCAACAACACATGTACTATTGTGAAAATCACCAAAAATCTATTTGCTACTGGGTCTACCATATACCTTCTATGATCAACTCTAATATGCATAGGTGATGAACATTTAGATTTGCCTAAGTAGTACTTTGAGTAGTCCTCCTACACATGTACTATTGTGAAAATCATCACAAGTCCATTTGTTGGAGGGTACTCAAAGTACACATGTTTGGAGGTCTGAAGGAAACAATAGAATTTGAAGAGTCACGAGTCTTAAGATTGTACTTAATATAGCCAAGCTTCATTCAATGGTACATTCAAACATGAAAAAAACCATTCTTAAACCAGATTAAACTAGTAAACCAAAGGACATACTGATTATAAGTAAACTAGTAAACCAAATGACATGCTTTTACTACTAAGTCTCTATTTTTTGGGCATACTAATTATAAGTATTTTACATATACAAAAAATGTTGCTAATTAAAGTTGGTGGGATGATTACACCTATCCTAAAAAAAGACTGTCAAATCATTATGCTTTCAAATCAATTACCTATCGATGCATCCCTTGCGAGGGAGAGAAGCCAAACACATAAAGAACATGCACATAAACACGACAACTACAAAACTTAAATGGAATACACCAAGAATTACTAAATGATGAATGCTCAATTGTTGTAATGGCAAAGCAATATCAGAACCATCCATTTATAGAACTTGATTTTTCTATAGTCCTAATGATTTTTCTTATTTCTTGTCTATGCTTGGTGACAGGATTTTGAACATTGTTGACATACTTAAATGGAATACACAATACCAAATGATGAATGCTCAATTGTTGTAATGGCAAAGCATCAGAACCATCCATTTCTAAAATTTGATTTTGTATAGTCTTAATTATTTTTCTATAGTCCTAATGATTTTGAAAATTGTTTCCAAAGAAAGTTTCTTTTTTTTATTATAGTATAAATGATTTTTCTATAGTCGTAATGATTTTTCTTATTTCTTGTCTTTTGTCCCTTTTTGATTTCCTATGTTTGTGCTTCATGACAGGATTTTGTCACCTTCTTTTGATGGTATATTTCATTCAGTCTATATGGAATACTATTTTGTTCACTATTTTATTTCAGCTTCATATTTCTTTCATTTTTCATATACACAGAGACTACACACGCTGATAATAAAAATGAGCTATTTGATTAGGTTTACTTTTCATTATTGTAAATGGTTAATATTTTTTATGGTACTCCTTGGTGTATTTCATATAAAAATAATCATATAAAAATAATAAATGTAGTAATGATGGTGCGGTGCATTATTGATATATAGGCTCGATGACTCTTGTCAATGTGCCAAATTGTTGATGTGGTGGTGGGCGGTGTGTGTTGAAGACTTCACGGACACCAAACAACCCTAGAAGACAATTTTGGTGCTGCCCAAATAGAAAAAAGGTTGCTGATGTGTATATATTTAATGTTTCTAATGTAAATACTATTCATTATAATATAAGACCTAATGTAGACTGGGCATCACAGGGAAATAATGGCTGCGGATACTTTGGTTGAGTCAATGACAACTCATCTACATCTATCCACCCATCTCCACTTATCCGCGATGAAGTATTTGAGTGCGAAATGTGTTAGGCTAGGGTAGATTCTGAAATTATATTTTTACGATGCCTTCTCTATATTGTAATCGCATATCTTTGTTGCGACCATATGCAAAGATGAACTTAGGAATTAGTTAGTTTAGTATTTTCATATTGTAACTAATATTTTAATATGGATATGACGTAACTTCTCTTTGCCTCAAGTGTGCATATATATGGTTTACATCTTTTTTTAGAATAATTCTTCATGTTTATGGCTCAGGTGAGCCCCAATCTGCTATCAATCACATGATTTAATGTATAGTGTTTTCTTGGTTGTTCCATTTGTTCCTTGACCTTGACTATGGATTGACTATCATTTTCAAGCTTGAGTGTGGCTTTGTACCATGGACCATCTGTAGATTTGTACACAATGTTGATTTATGAATGTAAATACGCATTGAACGTAATCTATGAACATTGTGTGTATGAAGTCTTGCTAAAATTTGAGCATCCTCCCTTTATTCCAGTGAGGGATTGGAATCAGTTCATTTTGGATGCAAAGGAGAAAGGGGATACTCAAAGAGGAATTACACAAGCAAATGGGAGAAGGTATAAACATTTTAATAGATTTTTATTATAAAATAATAAAATTTACATATACTAGTGTTCTAAGCATCCTCATTACATGATTTAAGGTCTTAGTCCACATAAAAATTAAATTAGACTTACTACCCAAAATACATAAAAAACATGCACATAAACACGACAACTGAGAAACATAAATGTAGATTTCACAATAGCTGAGAAACATAATTGTAGGCATCATAGTCATAATCTTTTGGAGACAAGATAATTGATTTGTGTACCTAAGCGGTGTAGAGAAACTTCTGCACCCCCGATTCCAAGTTGAATACATTTGATGGAGGACCTTGTATTCATGAGCAAAAAATGTAGTCAACTTGGAATCGAAGGTGTAGGAGTTGCTCTCCACTGTCTGGGTATACAAATCAATTACGTTGTGTCCAAAAAATTGTGACCATGATGCCTACAATTATGTTTCTCAGCTATTGTGTC
This sequence comes from Chamaecyparis obtusa, assembly GCA_027943335.1. NCBI lineage: Eukaryota > Viridiplantae > Streptophyta > Pinopsida > Cupressales > Cupressaceae > Chamaecyparis > Chamaecyparis obtusa. Next base: position 300,092 of record BSBK01005630.1, read on the forward strand.
CCATGACCCCTTATGACCCTTTACGACCATTTACGATCCCTAAGAATACATCTTAGAGGTCTTAAAATGTCGTAAAGGGTCATAAGAGGCTCCTAGGAGGGGCTAGATGAGCTTCCACCTTCACGTGGTTGGTCCTGTTAAGTAGAGAATCTTTAACTATTCTTGAAACAAAGAGAAGCTCAATAATTTAAGGTCTTAGTCCATCGAGATGCTAAAAAAATGACAGGAATCAACGATGGAGAGTTTTTAGATTCTGAGAAGACGTATATGGAGTGGAGGCCAGATTAAGTACCATTGCAGAGTGTTAATAATTATAGCCTTTCGGCCAAGATCAAACTGATCAAATAAATACCCTTGTGTGATTTATAATAATAAGGAGATTATTATTTCATTTATATATGTGCTGGTTGAATTAGTTAAGGGCCCAAGGTCGGCCTCTTGGCTTTAAAATTAAATATATTTAATAAGACCAGGTCGGCCCTCTTGAAGATAATTCAATTCATATGTATATGGTGTTGGATTCTAGGGAGAGAAGCACCAAAAACCTAATGTGTTTCCCTCCCCCAAAACCTTGATTCTCTACCTTAAGAAAACTTAGATCAGCATATATTGGTGTGAAAGATAAGTAGCTTCGACTAATAGATAAGAAAAAGTCTGAGCATGAATAAAGATCAGATTATGATCTGATCCATACAACCAACAATTATTGGCAATGTTAACTGTGAGTTGATTAGGGCTGGAAGCCTTTGTTAGGACTAGACTCTTCCTCAATACACTAACACTAAGGTACTAATCAGGTTCTCCTCAACACCTTTGTTAGTATAGTTTGGAGGCGTATAGACTGGAGTATACTTGGTTGATATTTGGGTATCTTCTATCCCTTCTTATTTACTTTATTCTATGTTTAGTTGTGTTAGATCTCTATAGTTTGTTCATTCTAGAGTAGAATCTAAAATATATCAACAAGAGATGATGATTCAGTAACCTACATCTAGAAAACCTTCACAATTATCCCTTCTTTGGCCTCCACTTTTTCTTCTAAAAAATGGTTATCTAGAAACTTTGGATCCTACCGATTCTTACCATACACAACCTGTGCATGTTGATGACAATGAGGACATGCATCACAGTAATACAAGTAAACATCTTAAATTTATTGGTGTAGTAATACAAATTTAATTGCAATTGGTGTTTGGATTAATGTAACAATTTGTATTGCAGCTGTAGAGAGTGTAGAGGCTGTTGTTAATGAGCAAGTTGAGGTTGAGGCCGAGGCCAGACAAACTGACCTTGATGTTGATGATTTGACTACATCAGGTAAAGAGCTATATGATTATGAATGTTGTCAATGCCTTTATTACCAAGGAATCACCGCCCGCCGTTAATGAATATTAATGAACACTTACACCATGAAGAAGATAAATGATTAAACAGAAAGAGAGGACCAACTAAACCATCTCGTGGTCAGTCTTAACACATTGAGAAACAATGTCAAGACTTGAGAATCAAAACAATCAAAAGTTTCTTCAAGACCATGAATGATCAACAACATTCCATCAGAAAACAAAACACTAATCTATGTTATCATTAAGCCATAAAATATGTCTTTAAAGTTTAGAAGCATCACAAAAACTTTCAAGAAACATAGTACTATCCAAAATATGTCTGTAAAGTTTATTTCTAATGATTATGATGATGTTGATGTTGATGTCTATAATTTATTTCACTTACTGATGCTTGCCTAGATTGAATTTTGAATTGCCAGGTTGGAGAACGCTTTCAAAGTTTAGGGTATGTTCCACATGATACTCTTAGTTATAGCTCAAATGCAACTCAACATATTTTTGATGCTGGGAAACCCACTATAGAAACTCATCCGTAGGTGAAATTTAATGATGTGAATCTTGGCATTGTTAATGTTATTACTTTTCCTCACATTTCATATTTGTGAAAATGTTTCTTGGCACTATCTTCTTTTTCAATTCCTATATTTATAGCTTTTTAGATCATTAATGTAAGCATTACATGTCTTTGTTCAAAGTTTATTCTAACACTATATTATATCTTATTCTTATTACAATGTTCTTTGTTGTGGGGTAGGAGGTCAATCTTCATTGTCTTCATTGTGGGGGACAGTGAAGATTTCTCTAACAAATAGTAGGTCTTCTTTAGTATCTTATAATAACATGCTAAACTGATAAAGGTGTTATGGGCATTTAATCTAAAATTACTAATAGATTATGCATATTATTACTGTGCTTAATGTTCCATTTAAATGCATTTAACACAAAAAACAAATTTACAAAACTGAACCAATGGCATGTTTACAACAAAGATGTGTTGAGGAGTTTGCTCCTTATTTAATGTTAATTGTTCCTGCACAATCCTCTCATACAATAGTGAAATTCTATGTGGAAGGGATGGTTGATAGTGTCCCTTGAGGGAAGGGGGATTGTGAAAGACTTGTTATCATTGTATTGTGTATTTCCAATATGTTTGGATGCAGGGCAGACCAGGAGAATGAAGGATCATTTATTGATTGCATGATAACCTAGTTTTGAAGGGTCACTAGTTGAGGGGACAGTCAAGGTCTAGATGATTGGGCCATTGGAGGACCCTATTTCTTTGTATTAATTTCTATTCAAATTGGATGCATGGATTTCTTGTGAATTATCAACTACTACGTATCCTGCAACTGCATTTGTAAATCTGCATATACTTCTCTAGGGTTGTAAGCCACTTAGAGATCAAAATAGAGAAACTAAATCAGAATCCTTCTTTGTCCTATTTCCTTTTAAAAAAGTCTCAACTATCAATGATACAATACATTTGATGCCCTAAGCTATCAATACAAATGATGCGTAGCTAGAAGCTCGCGGGCTGTCCATTTGATAACCACAGTCAACATTTCAAAAAAATGGATATCCTTGAGCACAAGCACCAATAACATCAAATAATGGAGTTAAAGCACGGGCTAGGGAACGACACCAGTAGAATGCAGTCATTTCAGTGACATCAATATACAATGGCATCATTAAACACATATGCTAGTAATTTCAACAAACGTGAATCCAAACATTTGAAAACCAATGACATCTTTACAACAAAGGTCTAATAGAACTCCCAACAATTCTTAAACATACTTTATTTGATATGATAAATTCTTAAACAATTAAGGTTGGAGTAGACATAGTTATCACACATTTTTTTTGTGTGGTACAAGGAAAATTTGGCTAGGTCAAATCTTCCTTCGTGCTAGCAGTCTATAGAATTAGACCTTTATTAAAAATTGATCATATCAGATAATTGTAATACCCCAAAAATGGGCTATAAGTTCATTAACCTCCTACATCGACAGATCGAACAAAATCGACATCAAAGTCCTAACCTAAGGCACATCTAACATCATCGAATCATAATTGATTATCTTAAATTCTGCATCGGGGAATATTCCTAGCAATATTCCTAATTATCTTAATTATCTTTAATTTAATGATTATTTGGTAATAAATCACATTTATCCTAAGTTTGATTAATTGAATATTTTCATATTTAATTATTTAGATTTAATATTTTCCACTTAATTATTTAATTAAATTTAATTCTATCTATTATTAATTATATTATTTAATTTTGACAATAAATCAAAATTCCTATGAATAATTGATTAAATTCTTATTTAATTAATTAAAGCATGCTGTCATTATTTAATAATATAGTTTTTAATAAAACATTGATAAAATAGTTAATTAACCCATAAATTAATTATTTTATTTCAAAAATCAGTTAAGTTGAGCATAAATCACTTTATTATTAAATTAATTCATAATTAAAACATGCACAATCATAAAAGCAGACAACTATCAATTATCAATTAAAGCTAAACTCTATTATGAGTTAAAGCTTAGCTTTTGCATGTTTTTGTGACTTAATTATCTGTTATTATCAGATAAGTCAAAAATCAAGCTGAGTTAATCTGAGTGATTTATGGCTTTTATCCATGCACCTCCAAAGCCCTGGATTTCTATAAATTAAAGGTTTTAGCTCTTCACAAATCATCTCATATTTTTGCACAATCACGCTGGAGAATTGGAATTGAAGAATCAAAGCTCTTGCGAATCGACATCTTTGTGAGATCAATCTTATTTTTGCATTCATATTTTATTTCATATCATTATTAGATTAGCATAGCATATCAGTTTTCATATAGATTAATTTCATATCAGTTTTTCATTCATTCTTATTGCATAGAAAATATCAAAAATATAGATTAATTGCATTCAATTTCATATCCATCTTTTGCATTCAAATCCTTCATTTAGGTGTCGTCTAGGTCACTGATCTTGATTACAATCTGAGAACATTAATCTCGCACCTATTAGAAGGCAGTAAATCGCTTGGTTAGATAGCTTTCAATTTTGCACGATTTTGATTATAGCTAACCTCTAATGTTTTACTGAGTGTTGTGTCTACAGATCAGGTACAATTTTCACACACACAATAACTAGTATGTTTAAGAATTGTTGGGACCAGTTCTTTAGCATGTATTAAATAGAATATATAGAATTTTCAGCATATTATTATCATTCTATTTCTTTGTTGTAAACATGCCATTGGTTCAGTTTTGTAACTTCACTGTTGTATGATTGGATTGTGCATGAATAGTTAACATTAAACAAGGAGCAAACTCCTCAACACATCTTGGAAACTCCATTCACTTCTACCAAGAATAAAGCATTTAATCCATTCAACATTATATATAATCATTAGATAGTTACATTTTCTGACTGTGTAGAGGAACAGTCACGACCAAAATGACCAAAACTACTTTCACCCCTACACAAGCTATTCCAAACTTTAAGTAAAATGAGCAATATGCTATATCAAATCATTCATATTCATAGTAACCATTCAAAGGATCATTTTGTCAATGAACCCTCTGATTGTACCCTTGCGACAGAGAAAGGAAACCTCAAAATAGAGAAAGGAAACTTAGTAAAACCAGTCTATGCCGCTGTTTGTGAGGGTACACTCATTATAAGTGCCTCTCAAACCTCTCCAAACATGTAAGATTGTCTTTAAATACTTTATTGATCTCTTCTAAACATTAACCAAATCAAATCTACATTTGAATCCACACACAATAACCCCAAAATGAAGGGTTTTGTATCCTTTAATGAATCTCAGTCACTAGTAACGCATGGACAGTCAAACCAGTAGTCTACAAAGCATTCAATAAGTGACTAGATTGTATTTAATACACACCAAAGGACCAGTTGTATGAAATTGTCAATCACATAGCATTTCATTGTTGTATGAGTGGATTGTGCAGGAATAGTTAACATTAAACAAGGAGCAAAATCCTCAACACATCTTGGAAACTAATGAATTCAATAATAAATGAAACCTAACACCAACACTATTCCTTCCATTCACTTCTACCAAGAATAAAGCATTTAATCAATTCAACATTACATATAATCATTAGATAGTTACATTTCCTGACTGTGTACTAGAGGAACAACCACGACCAAAATGATCCAAACATTTGAAAATAGTGAATTGATATCCTTGAGCACAAGCACCAATAACATCAAATAATGGAGATAAAGAATGGGTTAGGGCATGACACTAGTAGAATGCGGTCATTTTAGAGAGCATTCATGATCAAATAAAATGCATTTGAAATTTGCGGTCGAATATGATGCCAGAGGCTCGAAAGATGAAGAAATCACATACGAAGAACATGCCATTGGTTCAGTTTTGTAAATTTGTTTTTTGTGTAGTTAGTAATTGGCAGATTAAACGCAGATAACACCTTTATCAGTTTAATTAACATGTTATTATCATATCAGATAAAGTATGTTTAAGAATTGTTGGGATTGGTCCTTTTGCGTGTATTAAACATAATAAAATTTTTAGCATATTATTATCAATCTATTTCTTTGTTCTAAACATGCCATTGGTTTAGTTTTGTAGATTTGTTTTTTTGTGTTAAATACATTTTTCATGAGGAGGGGTGTTGTTTTGAGGAGATTGATGAAGATTGTGCACCTCAAAAACTAATTCATAAGGTACCAATCCATGTTTCCTATTTGGTTATATTTTTGGTTTGGTAAATCTCCTTATAAGTTTCATGTCCTTTCTTTTGATTACTATGGATGAGATATATATCTTACATTTAACATTCAACTTCTTTACATTTTAGAACAGGTAGTGTGTTTTTTGAAGATTTTACCAAATCAAATTTTAACATAAACCAAAAACACCAAACTGATATCTTGCCATTGCAATGTGACAAAATATTTGCATTTGACCAATAACTACAAGCAATTGAACAATAAATCCACATACCTGTATCTTTGTAAAATACCTAGAACATCAAAAAGATGGCTAAGTGGCTGCCGCCATGATTTTTATCTATTGAATATGGGAAAAAAAAACACCAAAAAGAATCGAATAAAAAACATGATTGGTTATTTCAAAGAGTATTTATGATCAAATAAAATGCAATGCCTTCTCTCGCTCTCGATCAGCTTTCACCTGATCATTTTCTCCCACTCCTTTTCTCTACAATTGAAATAAAAATGATTTGGCCATTTCAAAATAGTGAATTGATATCCTTGAGCACAAGCACCAATAACATCAACTATTTTGATCTGTGGGTACCCTAATGTTGGCAAGAGTTCTTTTGTTAATAAGATTACTCTACAAGCTTGAAGAAGTGATATATTTTGGCAAATGAAGAGTGGAAAGATGATGATGTTCCTAAGATCACAGATGGACACAATGTTGCAGATAGAATGGGAAGACATCTTTTGAGCCTGGCCCTAGATCCTTCGATAATTGGGGTAGGATCCAGACCTAGGCTAAAAAGATGTCTTCCTTTTTGTTGTGGAATATAGGCTCTACTGCTGCAACAATGACAGAATGCGATGTACATATCACAACAAATGAGAAACATAAATGTAGGCATCATGGTCATAATTTTTTGGAGACACAACATAATTGAGTCCTATTCCCAGATGATGCAAAGCAACCACTACTTTGCATCATCTCGGAAAACCACTCAATTATGTTGTGTCTCCAAAAAAATGTGACCATGATGCCTACATTTATGTTTCTCAGTTGTTGTGTCCCAGGACCCCTTATGACCCTTTACGATCCCTAAGAATACATCTTAGAGGTCTTAAAATTTCATAAAGGGTCATAAGAGGCTCCTAGGAGGGGCTAGGTGAGCTTCCACCTTCATGTGGTTGGCCCTGTTAAGTAGAGAATGTTAAACTATTCTCAAAACAAAGAGAAGGTCAATAATTTAAGGTCACAGTCCATGGAGATGCTGAAAAAATGACAAAAATCAATGATGGAGAGTTTTTAGATTATGAGAAGACATATATGGAGTGGAGGCAAGATTGAGTACCAATGGAGAGATGATGATTCAGTAACCTACATCTATAAAACCTTCATAATTATCCCTTCTTTGGCCTCCACTCATTCCTCTTCTAAAAATGGTTATCTAGAAACATTGGATAGTGTTTTCTCATCCATGCACGAAATGTGCTAATGATCGTATAAAATTACTTTAGGCCTCTAGTATTGATGAGATGTACAAATGTAAAATGTTTTTGCGAGACTGTGATCAATTTGTGTAGTGTACATAAATGCAAGGTGGTGATTATTCTTGATGATCGACAGGTAGCTAGGACTAAAGATAACACAGCTCAAGAGACCATCATAGGTTGTCTCTTTCTTTAGTCTATATTATTGATAGAATGTTTTACCTTTCATTAGCTCATCAAATTTGGGGATTTGAAAGAATTTAATAGAATATTTTCATGACAATGTATATTATTTAAGTTGACGTTGCACGAATTTATCTACTTCGCGCACTTGTATACTATGAAGACAGTGATAAAGAAGCATCTCCTCCCATGGCCATGCTTCTTTATCGCCATCCTCATAGTCTACAAGTGTGTGATGTAGATAAATTTGTGCAACATCAACTTAAATAGTATACATTGTCATGAAAATATTCTATTAAATTCCTTCAAATCCCTAAATTTGATGAGCTAATGAAAGGTAAAACATTCTGTCAATAATATAGACCAAAGAAAGAGACAACCTATGATGGTCTCTTGAGTTGTGTTAACTTTAATGTGCCTATCCGTCAGTTTTTTGATAATTTATAATTAATTTCAATGGAAGCGCTATGCATTCAACAGAAAAAATGTCAAAAAAAAAAAATTTACAACATTTCGTGCGACAATAATGTTATACGTTCGACAGGGAAACTTGTCGGAGAAAACTACACAACTGTTTCTATTCTAATAGTTTAAGTGTCGTAAATAGAAAATATTTGACAGAACTTTTGACAGAATGTTCGATAGTGAGGCCATATCACTGATAGGTAGATCTATTAGAATTTAATGAAAACTATCACTATTCCAATAGTTCTAATGTCAGAAAGAATATGGTTTCAACAATTAGTTCCAACAGAGATTGTATATTTTTGATAGGTCTTTTTATCAAAATTTTGATGGATGAACTGTAGGAAATGCCATAATGAAGTTGTTGTCATGTGAAAGTTTTTGATGTGACATGGTGTTGGTAAATTGACATATATGTCTTTTGTCACAATCTTCTATGCAAAAATAGTGACGGACTCAGGTGTCAACATTCTGACAAATGAGCATTGCAAATCTGACAAATGGCCATCGAAATTTGGCCCCAAATGTAGTAGTGGATGTACTAATATGAATATTCCTTATGAGAGGATGGAATCTATTAGGAGTCTTATGAAATACATTCAGTACATATGAATCCCTGTTAGGATATTTTGAATCCCTATTAAAAGATTCTAACCCGGTTAAGAGTTATGGAAGACAGAAGGACCCATTGCCCAAACAGCTTCAGGGTAAGATCATTGAACACATTGTCCAAATAATCTTTGCATTACTCAATAGAATAATATGTTACCTCTTCTCTGACTGTACCAAACAGCACTCACTATTACATCAGATCTCAATTCTAGATCTCTGTACTTCACATGTCTTCCTTCACAAATTCTCTTTCATACTTAGCTCTTTTCTTCACTTCATGCATACAACATCACAATCACTACTACCATATCATAATTACACACTTTCACATTACAACTACATACAACAACTTCATCATCTTTTTCAACAAAGAAATACATTCCTTCCTTTATACCACACTCAAATAATTACAAATGAGTCAGCATACAATTACAAAATAAAAGTTTCCACATGCTACACCAAAATTACACAAAACTATTAGCTTCCAAATACAATAAATCTTCACTCATGTGACCTCAAAGTCTACACTATTAACCACATCACTATCACTATGTCTTCAACTTCCCTTTAACTATGCAAAACTAGATTTCATCCCAATTAGGAGATATCATCTGATTTCCACAAACCATTACTCAGGAACACTGCTTGAATACTACTTTCACCAAAATGATCATAACTTCCATGAATCAATGAATTACTATCTATGCTCTTAACCATAGACATATGACATATCAAAGAATATAACTTCAACATCACATAGCTCCAACTACAATAACCCATGTGCGCTAATCCAAACTCTATCTTCTTCTCTACAAGTCTTCGGTAAATCATTGTGTTGACATCAATGACAATCATAGTCATGAATGCAACAGCAACTACTACAGAATATCTGCCAAACATTTAGCATTCATTCCTAACATGATAAAAGAATGATTTCAAACACAAGTGGATATCTTAATATTCATCGTAAAACTTTAAGAAGAGTAGTAAAGAGAAGAGTTAACTTTGAAAGTGATCTAGCAAACCATTTATGGACCTTCAATGGTAGACTCCCAAAGTTTGACATGAAACTTACTAGTGAATTCAAAACTTTGATTCAAAATTTTTGGAATGATAATACAAGAGTATCTCTTAATGCTAGAGACATTCTTAAATTAAGAGTCGATTCAAAAGTTCATGATCCACATCCAAAACACCTTTTAGATATGACTCAAATAGAATTGTATAAAAAATTTGTGGATGATAAGGTGTTAACTATTAGTATTAGTCAAAGATCTTTTGAAAAATGTAAACCATGGTATGTAAGGATTAACAAATAAATAATCACCTATTATTGCAAAACTCGTGATCAATTTCGTTATCATTATGATATTTTTTGATCTATACTTTCTACTATGCATACTAATGAAATGTTGCAAGAATGTGGTATAAATATACCACCTCAAACTATAAAGGAGTTTATATCAAATTTGTTTTGTAACCCACCTAATGAGCAATTTTATCTTTTGAATGCATGTGTTTCTGGTGTATGTGGCAATCTTACATTATTAGATGAATGTTTGCATGAAAATATTTCATTTGATTTTGGACAACAATTATTTGATGTACAAAGATTTAAAGATGTTGAGTATCCATTGAAGGATGGAAAAGTTGGAAAATGGTGCGACCTAATAACTGAAAACTTTGTGTTAATGATTTTATGAATGAATTCAAGAGTAAGGTCGTACCTAAATATGTGAAACACTCTCACAATTCTAGATGGCTTGATGTAAATTTTTGCATATGCAAGAATACATTTTCAATTGGTAGTATACTTTCAGTTGTTGACTTTGCAGAGAAATACACACTTGCACCACAAGATGAGATCCAACCACAATATTATAATTCAATGCAAGTAATAATTTTTGGTCATATCGTCTATGGACATGCACTTGATAGTATAGAAGAGGATAGAAAAATATTGAGAGAGTACCATTTCTATATGAGTGATAATAAGTTACACTCATCAAAGTTTGTCCAGTATTGCTTTAAGACCTTTTATGAAAATTTAAGGGAGAGATAAATTCATATAACACAACATCTAATATGGTTAGCTAATTGCACAGGGCAATTCAAGAATGCTAGAATGTTTTTTTTGGTTGAGTAGGATGCACAAGAAAATAAATATCCAACATATTTGGAGTTTTTTTGAGGCTAGACACGGGAAGGGAGAACATGATGGTGTTGGTGCATGTGTTAAGAGAGCCCTCTATAGAGAGCAATTCAAATTTGAGGAAAAATCAAAATTTAAAGATGCACGTGCAATTGTTGAATGGTGTAAAACAAGTTTGTCTATAGGATCAAGTCAGAACTCTACAATCAGACATTTTTTCTAGCTATTTGAAGAGAATAATATCCTCTCAAGATATGATTGTAATACAATCAACGGATCCGCTGAATGGCCTACATTTAGGAGTTCTAATTCTAACACTTGAACTATATGGACTAGGGAGCTTGCATGTTTTTGTCAAATTTGTGTGGCAGGTGAATGGGAAGAATGCGATAATACATAATGGGTTGGAGAATGTCAACAAAAATCCTTAACACCTAGTGAGAGACAAGATGAAGATGATATAATAAATGAAGACTTGGATCATGCCTTTGCATCAGAAGATTATGATCATGTTTTAGACCTCATACAACCTGGTAATTTAATTGAATTTATTGTAAAACTTTAAATTATATTAGTTACATGTGTATGTCATGTAAATTATGACTATATATTTGAATTATAAACCTTTAAACAAGTTTTATTTGTTCATGTACTTAATTTTGTTTTGCAGGACATGTGTATGCTGTTGTTGCACCTAAGGATAATGAAGAGCAAACAGAGGATTGGTTAGCTCAATGTGTAGAACCTAAGAAAAATTTGATATGTCATCAAGTAGATGATAATGATTTTTCAGTATCCAATTGGGTCTATTGTGGTAGTTGGCACATGGCTACGCAAATACCTAACAAGAAGGAATGGTTTACTCACTTTTGAAGACTACCTATCATAAAAGAAGATTATGCACTATTCCCATTTTGTAGTGGCAACAAATATCAAATTGAAAAGATACAAAGGGAGACCTACTAATAAAATATAATGGACACTTTCAATGGAAGAGCATGAGGCAATCATAGACGCATTGCTAAAAAGAGAGGATGTTGATGGTACATTAGGTTGAATCAAATTTATACATGTACATTTTTGGTCAATTTGTCATATTTTTATATGTTTTCTACATGTCTTCTTTGAAGTTTCATAATTTATAATTTAGAGATATAGATTTGAAATTAAAATTAAAATTGACTTTAAATGAACTTGTATAAATTCTAACATTTAAACATGTTTATTTTTATGATGCAGGATGTCTGGAAGAACATAGACATGAACTATTTATGTAGTACAATGCACTCTTGTATTCGTACAATTTTGGATTTGTAATTTAAGTTCACATGAAATCAATTTTATTCATCAAATTTTGTTTTAAATATTTAAGTTAAATTCATAACTTTGTATTCACCCAATTTTGTTCTAAATATTAAACTATGCACATTGGTTAGATTATGTTCACTTAATAGATTACGATAGATTTATTTGTGCATCCATAAATTCATTCTTCAAATTAATAGATCTCATTGTTAGATAGATGGTTTTTAATAGTTAGTCAAACTCAATAAATTACCTGTAACATCAAAGTCAATATTAATTAATGGTTTTAATAGTTAATTATCAAAGTCAATAGTAAGTTTGTAACATCCATATTGTTCTTGCCAATTACATGTATTAATAGATCTCATTGTTAGATAGATGATTTTTTTTAATAGTTAATCAAAGTGTTCATATTACTTGTAATGTATCTAGATATTGTACTTAGATCAATTACACATGAATTAATAGATCTCATTGTTAGATAGATGGTTTTTTTAGGATATTGATAAATTTAATTACAATTTATTTTAAAAATGATTTCTTTTCCATAAGCTCATATATATAAATAACAACTCATGATTAAGATAAATAACATAACAAGTCTTGAAATAATTTACATGTATCATAATGTCCATCATATCAACTCATGATATATACATACAATCACAAAACAAAGTCCTACTCTAAAAACAAGTTCAAGTACAATATATGATAACAAGTGGACTTGTATGTAATGCAAGTCCTACTCTAACAACAAGTAAAAATAATATGAACAAGTCCAAATGATAATAATCATAATCTAAATAATATAACAAGTCATCATAACATAAGTCCAAATAATCATCATCATAAAACAAGTCCAAATAGTCATCATAATCTAACTCTACTCATCTAGCTGATCTGTAGTCCTCTTCACTCCACGTGAAGAGGACTACAATGTATCAACATGCTCTATCTAGTCCTGAGTACCCTCATCCTACTCTGTCTAGTCTCGAGTACCCTCATCCTTAGCTACATGAAAAGTGGATGCAGCCAAATCTTGTAAAAACATTTAAAGTATAAATTTTTAATAGTTAGATGTAAAAGATCTAGATACACAATAGACATTAAAAAATTACTTTTAATCATCACCTCAAAGGATTGTGTCGATGGCTGCATTTGGCTTAATCATGTAGCCATGTCACGACTCATGGTGGTGTCAACCTGAACAACATATATAAAGCATGAATCAAACTTATTTAGTACATATATACATAAATTATAAAGTATATATAACTTGACTATACATTTATGGAATAAAAACATGTACATTACCTGTGTGTGACACATGGCTAATGTCACCAATGAGTCAAGATGTAAATGTGATTGTGCAACATGAGACAATCCAAAAGACTATAATTGCAAAAAATAAGTGTGAATCAAAGTTCTACATAAATTAGTATGATATAAACACTTAAAATTAATAAATGAAAAACATACTACAGGTATATGTGACTGACTCTCAGTGACTGATGGGGCAGAGAATGAAGGACTGCCAATCTCAGTGGTACATGAGAGATCCTACAAAATTACAAAAATATGTCAAACACATTATCAATTAAAGTTTATTTTGTTTAAAGTTTAAATGTATCAAGATCAAAGTGCATACCATGAATGGAGCACCAACATGTTGAGGTGTCGACATCATATGATGAGGGCTAATGAATGATGGAGGGTCAAACCCCCTCCGTTCACCAAAAAATCCACATGTTATAGCTCATAATTGTATAAATAAAAAATTTAATATTGCACTATATAAATTATAATTAAATTTACCTATGTAGGATGATCATCATCTACATTGAGTAAATCAACATATGATGAGATATCATCTCCGACATCACCATGTGCGCCATCATAATCATTGGCATATCCACCATGTGTGCCACCATCATCATCACCATATCCACCATAAGAAGCATGGGTAGCATTAGGATCAGACTAGGGACCCCTACATATACCCCCACAACTCATGCAAACATGATCTATGATGGGAGCAGCCCTCGCCTGGGTCAAGTGCTATAATAAATTGCCTGTAAGGGCACTCAAAGAACCAAGAGATGACTTCAGTGCTTGATGATGGATAGGTACAGGAACTATAGGAGATGGAAGAGGAACATGGACTCATTGTGCACATGATTTCTAGTTCTGTCACTCAATTTGGCCCCTAGCCTATCCTGTGGCATGCCCTGACAAACCCCCTAGAATGCTCTCATGTCAAAATAATTGGGTTTCCTACCCAATTCAAATTTAGCCCATAATTTCTTCAAAAAATAAACTGGGACCTCATGATTAGCATGTGGTGGATGGTCAAATACCATCCACCATCACTCCCAAAAATTCTCTGCTATGCTGGGGTATCTACACCATCTAATCGAAATATGTGGCTTCTTGCCAAGTATTTGCTCACCCATTGTAGGGTTCAAAAAATAGCATGCCAAATTATTTTTTGTAATTTTTAATTTATTAAACTTTTTATAAGAGAGGTAATCAACATAATATACATGCATACTCTCCCTCCATGACTCAAAAATATCAATATGATAGTCTAATGTGTGTATGAAATCTACTATGCCTTGCATGCTATCTGCAAGGCATAGTAGCTGGGTAGATGGATAGGGGTCATTCCTAATAATATTTATACCTCTCATGATTGCCTCTAAATTTCTCCTAATATTATCTCTTAACTCTCTAGGTGGAGGTGGAGGTGGAGGGGTAGGGTGAGGGGGAGGGGGAGGTGGTGGTGGTGGTGCATTCTGAACTATAAGCTCATCAATGTGAAAATCATCCACATTTCCAATCTACGTACATATAAATACATGATAATTTACAATTAACATACTGTAAATTACATTTTACCTTACAAATTGAATTACTTAAATAATTAAAATTTAAGAGAGAGAGAGAGAGAGAGAGAGAGAGAGAGAGAGATGTTAGAATAACTGAGAGGGGGGTGAATCAATTATCCACAGTCCCAAATACAAAATGTATATCCAAAAACAATTTAAACAAATTTTTGCAGCTCGGTAACATAGAATAGTAAATTGTCTATGCTTTTACCGATTACTAGTTAATAACTTATAGTAACTACCGATCAAATCAAATATGCAACATGTAAAGTATGATATCCAATAATCATCACAATAAACACATAACATAAGAGATTTAACGTGGAATCCCTGTAAAGGGAAAAACTACCTAGGACTGGTAACCCAAAAATTGTTCACTCTTCTAAAGTGAGCTCGGTGAAGAGCCAACCCTATTAAAGGTTACAAAACACTGTAATGTGTGACCTTGTTAGAGGATTTAACACTAACTATTATCATCCAACCAACATTCACTATGGGGTTGATAAGATAACTAATTTACATTCTATTAATGACATTACAAGACTTTCTAGTCTACTCGGTTAAGAGATTTATCTGATTACAATGGTTGAATTGTAACATCAGGTGATCTGATTACAATACAACTTGATTTACAAATGTACAGATCTATATTATGCTGATTCAAATCCTCTGATCAATATATCAATTCTCTTCAACAATATTCAGTAACTTACTGTCTCTTAGTTATAGCTTTCTAATGCTCGATAATCTCTGCAGTTCGATTCTCCTTAACTAGTTTGATCAGACATGCATGAAGCTTTTTCATGTGATATCTCTATAGTATCCTTTCCTCCAGCATGAGTTTCATAATGAAACCCTAGCCTCTTAAATAGACAAGTAAACCATTTTCCTTTCATCCATCATATATTGCCGCTTAATCTCCTTCGTTGATTTTTCCACTTAAACCTTCCTTGACTGATGTGTTAGTAACACGTTTCAATTATTTCCTTTAGATATTCCTTGAATTTTGCTAGCCATTGATCTCGTAACAAAATTTATCTTTCCACTCTGATCACAAGGTGCTTTCCAGCTCATCAACTTTTGTCGGTTGAACTAATCATTTAGTTCTTTTGTTCATTCTTGGTTAACAAAGAATGTGTTAGTGAACACAAGCTTGGTTTATATAGTGCTCAGTATACACTACACTTCTTCATGTATACTGGAATGCTTCATTAACCGACCACACTTCTTTGTAACATTTTTCTCTCAACTTCATAATAGATTAATGCAACATAATCAAGTCAACAATATGAAGTCATAGACTCATCAATAAGTTATCAAGAGTATTCCTTATCCTCATCTATCATATCCATCTTCCTCCATGTAGATATCTCAGTTCTTCATCTTTCTCTTCTCTTCTACAGATGTGTTAGATGTTTGCAACTCCATGATAAGTACTATCAAAACTAGTTGACATCAATGAAAATATAAAATTGATTCAATTAGCTCACATAAAATTTTAGTGCTTGGTGATATCTAATCACTTGAAGTTCTTCAATCATGTTCTCAATCAGTTGTAGTTCATCAATCTCTCCCTTTGGCATTGATGGCAACTTAAGAAATATGAAGTATACCATACACATAAGAAACATGTATTCTACAACTCTGTAAATAAATGTTGTAGCTCAATAAGCTCTCCCTAGCTTAATATGTTTAATCACTATGTTACATAACATCATTGCAAGTGTAGACTATCTTCTGTAGATATGATCTTTAGCAGATCTCAGATTCCTTCTTTTTATCTCTCCCTTTATCTTTTCAGATTATCTCTCGCTTAGATAGATGTTCTAGTATTCTCCTCAGTTATCATATTATTTATCTCTCCCTTTGACAACAATGCCAAAGAAAAAACATAAACCATATAGCTCTTATAGTAGCCAATTAACTCACTATTGTCTGGTTCATTCACTATATCTCAGTATACTAATTATACCACTGGTTTCTCAAATCTTTCACAACCTTAGATAGAAATCCAAAGTGTGAACTATGTTGCATCAACATGAATGATCTTCTGATAAGATTAGGATGATGCAACCTCTAGATCACATTAGTGACTGGTAGATAGGGGACAAACCCCAAGTCTAGTCCTCAAGTACTCAAATGTATGTTTTGGTAGAGGCTTTGTGGAAATATCAGCAAGTTGCTCTTTAGATGTAACAAATTCTAGCTTCACTTTCTTCTTTGTACTTGTTCTCTTAAGTAGTGATACTTGATAGATATGTGCTTTGTTTTTGAGTACATCACTGGATTCTTTGAAATGTTTATAGCACTAGTGTTATCACAGTATATAATCACTGGCTCAGTGATTACTTCATTCATCCCTTCTAACACTTGCTTAATATATGCAATATTTTAATATTTTGTAGCAACAACAACATACTCTGCTTCAACTATAGACTGGGAAATAAAAGACTGCTTCTTACTTGTCTAGGGAACAAGTCTTTCATCGAAGAAAAATGCTCCTCCAGTTGTTCTTTTTCTATCATCCACATTTCCAGCCCAATCAGCGTCAGTGTATACTTTGAGTTCAAACTTGCCATCCTTAGGATACCATAATCCATAATCCTCTATTTTCTTCAAGTATCTTAAGATTCTCTTTGTAGCAACCATGTGTGACTCCCTAGAATTTGAAAAAAATCTTGCAACAATCCCCACAACATGTACTATATCTGGTCTACTATGTACTACATACATCAACTTACCAATAATTGATCGGTATAGTGTATGGTTCACCTCTGTAGTTTCATCCTCTTTAGTCAATTTGCAGCCTATGACATTGGTGTTCCAACTGGTTTAGCATCTTCCATGCCAAATGTTCTTAGTACTTCTTTTATATACTTTTGTATCATCTTCAAATGGAAGCACTTCCATGTTAAGCATTTTTAGCCCTCTAAGTAAATGGTTTTGGGACATGTCAAATTCCTTGAATGGATATTTGACTTGGATCTGGCTTTCTCCCTGCTTTCCACTTCTTTTCTGCTTAATTCTAGGTGAAATTAGGGTTAGGATCTTAAGGATTCTCCTAAATTTCCCTCTTCCATAGCTCTATTTTCTAGGTACGATTTAGAAATGGATCCTCCTAGCTTTCATCTTAGTAATCATAGGATTTTATGTCTATTCCTGACATTCTATCCTGTTCTGGCATCAGTTCTAGGTTTCTGGACATCCCTGGGACCTCTTGACTTGGTTCTGAGTCAATTCACGACCAAGGTCAATGTCTTAGGTTGACCCTGACTAGGTCAAGGTCTTAGGTCAACCTTGAATAGGTTAGGGTCAACCTCGACATTGACCCCTTTCTCCAAATTTTCAAGATCCTTAATTTTCGGGCTTCAGGCTTTTGGGAAATTTATTTTCCCACCTCTGGGTTCGCCATTTCAGGTTTCAGGATGGTAAATCCTTTAATTGCATTTAATCCAGGTATATTTTCTAAAGGTGAGAACCTAATTGGGATTTAATTCTCCAAGGTGGCCCATCTAGATGAGTGTGCTCTAGATCACTATAAAAGGAGGCCTTCCTCTCTCATTTTCATCATCAAGTTTTGTGAGAACATCCACATCAAGTTTTGCAATCCATCTCTCAAGCTCTCAAGCAAGAAGATCAAGCATTCAAGCCTTCAAGAATTCAAGCATCCAATTCATCAAGGAGATCCATTAGTAGCCATTGAAGGATTCAAGCTCTATGGAGCTCTCTTGTTGAAGATTCCTCCATTTCCATTCAAGCCTCTTCCTAGTTCAAAATCCATTCAAGATTGGTGTTGAAGATCTAAAGAAAATCGATTAGAGACATCCTATATTTGATTCTACATTCATCCATTCTTGTGGATTCAAGGATTCAAATCCTCCACAAGGGTTTCAACTCAAGCAAGGTGAATTGTTTTGTTTACTTTGTTTATTCTAGCAATTTCAAGGTTAATTCCTAAATTGGGGTTTGACAGAGGCAAACCCCCCAAAAAAATAACCAAAAACTCTTTTTTTCTTGCAGGAAAAGGTGCAGAATTTTGGATCTAAGAGCAAATTTGGATACCCTTTTCGACAAACTTCTGGGATCTATGAATAGAATTCAAATCAGACTTCAAATAAAGAATGTGGTATTTGACCTTTTATGAGGGTCAAACCCGAGCTAAGCCATCTCAAAAAAAGATTTTTGGATTTTGTAGATCTCACAGTTTCAATTCAGGGTAATGAGAATCAACAATTTTTGAGATCGTTTGAATATATTTTCAGCCAATTCTTTTTTAGAGGTAAGTACCTTTATTTCTTAATTTCAATATTAGTCATCTACATTTACTTTCCATATGAATACAATTTCATGTAAGTATAAAATATTGTCTTTTGGGTCTCTTTTGTGTGCAAGCCATTGCCCTAGGACCCCATACACTATTTTATCGTTTACATTTTGGTGAACCCATCTGCGACAACTCTTACTTTTATGGTGTTAGATTTCCCTTTGTATTATCTTGTGTGTTCACCATCACTTTACATTTAGGTGAAACCGACATACTTACTCTCTTTCTTTTTGGTGTTAGATCATTTGTTTTCTCACCTTAAGATTATATTTCTTTTATGCTCTTGCATTTACATTTCAAAATACAAAAAAATTGCAAAATTTCTTCAAAAATACAAAAATATTTTTTTTAGATACCCTGTTGTGTTTGATTTTCATTTGAATGCATTTGGATATATCTAGATCTATTTATTATCATGTTGCATAATTTGTTTCAAATGTTGCATGGTGTTACACCTAGAAAAACTTCATTTATTACATGTGATCTCCGTCATATTTCTCTTTATGAAGAGGAGTTGAGCATTGATGTTAATTCTTCTCCTACTAAATGTCCTTCTTCTCCCTCTAGGGATTAAGCTTTAGTGAATTATGGCAACCCTACAATGTGTTTTATTGGTAGAGATGATAATCCTCCTATTTGGGATGAACCTTTGGATTTGGATGTTGATTACTCTTTTCCTCATGAAACCATTGTGAATGATCCCTTGGATAACGACATTGATTTATCTCCTCCTCGCAAAGAAACTTTGATTCATGAGGGTGATTTATTAATAGATGAAATATTGATACATGATGATAACTCTTTTTCTAACACACATGTAGACATTTTAGTGAAAGAAGATGATATTATAGATCCTCTACTTCCATTTGAGATTCCTGCTAGTGATGAGGCATTAGTGGAGAATGATATGAGTTCCCTTAATACTCTCCCTTTTAGTGATGATCCTATGGAGAATCAAGATCTTACCTCATCTCATCCTAGGATGTCCTATTTTCTTCCTTCTTATGAATCTATTTGTAGTTTTGAGACAAATAAAATGGTTTATCCTAAACCCTTGTTGACTGTCAAAGGTTGTCCCCGCATTACTTTTAAAGGTAAACCTATGAATTCTTTCAATGATCAAGATTTGATAGCTCACACATATCGTACAAGGAATAATCCTCACCCTAATCTAGTGGTTTCTACTTCTTTACCACATTCTCAACCTATTCTTCCTCCTCCACCCCGTCTTCCTAGCAAGGAGTATAATTTGATTACCCAATTGCAAAATACTCCTACCAAGATTTCTTTATGGGAGCTTCTTCAAACTTCACCTACCTACTATGAAGCCTTGCAAAAAGCTCTAGAAACTCTTCCCACTCCACCTCCTAATCAAGAGAACATTAATAACTTGTTACAATGCATGCATGCTACCCCGGGTCCTCCTGACATTGTATTCACTCAAAAAGATTTACCTTCTAAAGAAGTTCAAAATCAGTATGATGCTCTTATGGTTGTTGTTTCTATCAATAAAAGTATCATTCGTAGGACCTTGATTGATAATGGATTTGGGCTTAATGTTTGTAGCATGGACATGCTCAAAGTAATTAATGTCGATCTTTCAACTATTCAACCTGACAATGTTGCTATTCATGGCTTTGATAACGTTGCTAAGAACACTTTAGGCATCATTACTTTACTTATCAAAGTAGGACCCATCATCCTGAATAAACCTATTAATTTAATGCCTAGACCTCTCAACTATAACCTTCTTTTGGGTAGATCTTGGTTGCATGAGATGCATGCTATTCCTTCCACCCTTCACCGTAAAGTCAAATTTATACATAACAATCAGATGTATGCACTTCATGTGGATGATGCGCCTAATCCTTGTTTGAATATTCAAACCCACACTACTCCTATTCCTAATATTAATCCTTCCTCCTCTAATGCTATTCCTAGTGATGATTGGGGAACCTTGGATTTTAATCCTACCTTTATTGGAGAGTATAAAGTTAATGATCTTGATTTAATGAAGAAATGAAGTGAATTTGAACAATGATTTTTTACTTCTAACACCCTTAGTAATAACTTTGTTGCTGCTTCTACCTACAATAAATTTGTCAAACCTACTAATGATGACATAGTGACTACTGAAGTTCCATTGACTTCTTCTGACATGGCTTCTCATTATGGTCCTGGTTATCACTTCCTATTTAAACAAGGATTTAATGGTCAAGGATTTGGTAAGCATAAATAGGGAATTCAAATGCCCTTACACACTGGGGGGCATGAGCATTATTATGGATTGGGATTTAATCCTCAACAACAAATCAATGTTAACAACATCTCAAATAACACTTCAAAACATGATGAAACTATGAAGGAATTTGACCAAGAAGTTCTTTTGCCTAAAATCCTTCATGCCAAGATGATTACTAGACCTAAATGCAAAAAGAAATGTAGTTCATACTTGAAGACTCTTCCTTTTTGTTTATATCATAGATTTCA
This sequence comes from Chamaecyparis obtusa, assembly GCA_027943335.1. Classification (NCBI taxonomy): domain Eukaryota; kingdom Viridiplantae; phylum Streptophyta; class Pinopsida; order Cupressales; family Cupressaceae; genus Chamaecyparis; species Chamaecyparis obtusa. The sequence continues at coordinate 322,070 of BSBK01005630.1, forward strand.
TGATCACTCTACTAATGAATGTCATGCTTTACATTATAATATTAGGCAGCTCATTGATAGTAAGGTTATTTATATAGCATGTGGCAATGAGTTGTATTTCAATCCTATTTTCTCTAAATAACATCTATCTTCCTATTATGGAGCTCCATATTATGTAAAAAATGATAGCCTAATACTTGGGGGCTCGTTGACTTGCATAGTGTTGCAAGCAATATAATAGGTCTCCTTCCATCCTTGTTCCTACACTTGGGGGGCAAGGATGTCATCTCCTTCATTTCTATCTTTCTGGGATTCACCTCTTTCCATGGTTAAGCAGTATCTATCTATTATGTGATATCCAATCATACATGAAAATTTTGGTTTGCATTGAGGATCTATGCCCTTGATCACAACCTCTTTCGTTGTTTGACATTGGGTTTCCATGGTTGATATATCTCTCACCTTAGAAACTGAATAGTGTGCTATCCCTCACAAGGGTTGCTTTTTCACTTCTTGCATGATATCTCTTTGCATTCTTCCCTTCCATGGCCTCATAGGAGTTGTGACCTTCTTGGCTTGGACTGGGTGTTGTCTATGGATATTGTCTTGATGCTGAAGAAGGCTTTATCCTTGTTCTTTTCTTTCCTTAACATGTCAAAATAGTATGTTTTTTCCATATTAAGGAGGGGGGCATATATATGGCCTCCCTCGATCTATATTATGTATTTTTGTTCTAACCTTTTGTTTTGTAACATGCTAAATCTCAGAAGGTAATGCACATAAGTTGCTAAATCCTAAAGGGACATGCATTTCCAATTTCAAATATGCTAAATCTTGGAAGGTAACACACATAAGTTGCTAAATCTTGAAAAGACATGCATCAATATGATAAATCTTCCGAGGGTAACACACATAAGTTGCTAAATTCTGAGGAGACATGCATTTTGTATTCCATGGTGATACACGAAGGTGGATCCATCGGTACTTTATAAAAGAAATTAGAAGATGCACTACATACATGCAAAAAGCTACCATAAGGCACACAACATTATGGGGTGACTATCAAGTGTTTTCTTGGTGGGCCATCCTATCATTTTGTGGTTCACAGTGAGATATACACATCTTACTGGGAGAGCTAGCCACTCCTCTCTTCCCTTTTCTATGTTTTTCTAGTGATGTCTCTCTTATTGCAATCTTGGAGTTGACAAAGACTCAAGTCCATGGGGGCTTGAGGATTCCTTTGTCCCTTTGATTTCAATAAGATTATCTTTTTCTTTATGATCTCCTTTACCAAGAGTTTGCATCGAGTCCATACTCTTGCTAAAGTGGGGGCTTAATGTATCATCTTCAAATGGAAGAACTTCCATGATAAGATAATTTATCCCTTCGAGTAAATGGTTTGGGGTCATGTCAAACACCTTGAATGGATATTCAACTTGGATATGGCTTTCTCCCCACTTTCCACTTCTTTTCTGCTTCATTCTAGGTGAAATTAGGGTTAAGATCTTAAGGATTATCCTAAATTTCCCTCTTCCATGGCTCTATTTTCTAGGTAGGATTTAGAAATGGATCCTCCTAGCCTTCATCTTAGTAATCATAGGATTTTATGTCTATTCCTGACATCCTATCCTGTTCTGGCATCAGTTCTAGGTTTCTAGACATCCCTGGGACCTCTTGACTTGGTTCTGAGTCAATTTAAGACCAGGGTCAATGTCTTAGGTCGACCCTGACTAGGTCAGGGTCAACCTTGACATTGACCCCTTTCTCTAAATTTTCAAGATCCTTAATTTTTGAGCTTCAGGCTTTTAGGAAATTTATTTGCCCACCTCCGGGTTCGTCATTTCAAGTTTCAGGATGGTAAATCCTTTAATTGCATTTAATCTAGGTATATTTTCTAAAGGTGAGGACCTAATTGGGATTTAATTCTCCAAGGTGCCCCATCTAGAGGAGTGTGCCCTAGATCACTATAAAAGGAGGCCTTCCTCTCTCATTTTCATCATCAAGTTTTGTGAGAACATCCACATCAAGTTTTGAAATCCATCTCTCAAGCTCTCAAGAAAGAAGATCAAGCATTCAAGCCTTCAAGCATTCAAGAATCCAATTCATCAAGGAGATCCATTAGTAGCCATTGAAGGATTCAAGCTCTATGGAGCTCTCTTGTTGAAGATTCCTCCATTTCCATTCAAGCCTCTTCCTAGTTCAAGATCCATTCAAGATTGGTGTTGAAGATCTAAAGACAATCGACTGGAGACATCCTATATTTGATTCTACATTCATCCATTCTTGTGGATTCAAGGATTTGAATCCTCCACAAGGGTTTCAACTCAAGCAAGGTGAATTGTTTTGTTTACTTTGTTTATTCCAGCAATTTTAATTCAATTTCAAGGTTAATTCCTAAATTGGGGTTTGACTGAGGCAAACCCCCCAAAGAAACAACCAAAAAATCACTTTTCCTTGCAGGTAGAGGTGCAAAATTTTGGATCTAAGAGAAAATTTGGATACCCTTTTTGGAAAACTTCTGGGATCTGCGAACAGAATTCAAATCAGACTTCAAATAAATAATGTGGTATTTTATCTTATATGAGGGTCAAACCTGAGCTAAGCCATCTTAGAAAAACATTTTTGGGTTTTGTAGATCTCACAGTTTTAGTTTAGGATCGCGAGAATCAACAATTTTTGAGATCGTTTGATAGGATTTTCAGCCGATTCTTTTTCGGAGGTAAGTACCTTTATTTCTTAATTTCAATATTAGTCATCTACATTTACTTTCCATATCAATACAATTTCAGGTAAGTATAAAATATTGGCTTTAGGGTCTCTTTTGTGTGCAAGCCATTTCCCTAGGACCCCATACACTATTTTATCCTTTACAACTTGGATTGTGTGATGAATATCCCATCATTCTACTGAATAATCTACAGTACTACAAAGAACTTAATCTCTCCAACCATAGACATTTCGAACTCTTTTCTCATCTCATCAAAAAATTATTTATATATGTGATCTTATCCTCCAAAGATAATATCGTCCACAAATATTTCAGCAATTAGAATAGTATCATCAGTATCTCCTTTCATATACAAATTGTTGTTCTCACCAGTTCTAACAAATCTAATACTTAACAAATAAGTATGTAGCCTTTCATACTAGGCTCTTGGTGCTTTCTTCAAACCATACAAAGCTTTATGTAATCTACATACCATTTCTTTCTTGTCTGGATCTACAAACCCTTATGGTTGTTCTATGTAGACTTCTTCTTTAAGTATCCTATTCAGAAATGCAGACTTAACATCCATTTGATAAAATTTAAATTTATTATGTGCTGCATAAGCCAGTAACATTTGAACTCCTTCTAGTCTAGCAACAGGTGCAAAGGTCTCACCATGGTCAATTCCTTCCTCCTGTGCATACCCCTTGCATACTAGTCTGGCTTTATTCCTTGTAACCTCTCCATTTTCATTCAACTTGTCTTCAAAGATCCACTTAGTACCAATAAAATTCTTATCCTTAGGTCTAGGTACTAAGGTCCATGTCTTATTTTTCTCTATTTGTTCAATCTCTTCATTCATTGTATTTATCCACTCTTCATTCTCCAATGCAACTTTAACATTTTTTGGTTCATATTCACAAACTAAGAATGTCCCTTTTCTTGACTTCTCATTTGTATGTCAGCTTTCTTGTTGCCAATGATTTGGTTCTTAGGATGATATCTCCTGGAAAAATCTTGCTAGTATTCAATCTCTTCTTTCTTGTTCATCCTATTCAGGTTCATTCGCTTGCTCGGTAGGTCCTTCCTACTCATCAGTTTCTATTTCCTATTCATCGGTGTTGTTTTCCTACTGACTGGTTGTCACTATCTATGACTTCGGTAGATACTCTAGTTGTTCAATGTATTTGAATCTACCATAGTCTTCTAGTTCCTTTGTGCTTTATTCTACATTCTTGTCATCAAACTCATCAACCCTGACATTAGCACTTTCAATCATTTTATTAGTAACTTTATCTAGACAGTTGTATGCTTTGCTTTTGGTGGAATATCCAAGAAATATCCCTTCATCACCTTTTGAGTCAAACTTTCCATTTCTTTCATCTTTTAGAATAAAGCATTTACTTCCAAAATTTTTGAAATAACTTACAGTGGGTTTGTGTCCAAACCATAACTCATAGGGTGTTTTGTTAGTGTCCTTCAACTGTACTCGGTTCAAAATATAAACAACTATGCTAACTACCTCTCTCCAGTATGTCTGAGAAACAATTTTCTCTATCATCAATGTCCTTGCATAATCAACTATTGACCTATTCCTCCTTTCAATAATTCCATTCTGTTGAGGTGTTCTCAATGCAGAGACCTATCTTTTTATACCATGCTCATTACAATAGTTAGTAAATTCATCTGAAATAAATTCACCTCTTCTGTCAAATCTTAAGCATTTCAATTCTTTACCAATCTCTTTCTGTACTTTTTCTTTAAACCACTTGAACATTTTAAATACCTCTGATTTTTCTTTCAAGAACATGACAATCATCAATCTAGTGTAATCATCAACAAAAAGAATGAAATATCTATCTCCATAATAACTCCGTGTTCTCATGGGACCACATAGGTCAGTGTGAACCAACTCAAGTATTTTCTTTTTTGAATAATCTTTGTTTTTGAAACTAGATTTTGTCATTTTACCTTTTTGACACTCATGACACATAACATGATCATTCTTAGATAAGTTAGGCTGACTTCTAACCTTTTTATTTTTACTAATCTTAATCATGTTATCAAAGTTTACATGACATAACCTTTTATGCCATAATCAAGCATCTTCATTTTTCATCATTAAACAAGAAGAATCTAAATTTTCAAGATAAAACAAGTTACCTTTTGATTGTGCTCCTATTCCAACAAGTCTTCCTTCATCATCAAATATTTTTACTTTCTTGCTCTCAAAAGCTACTTGGTGACCTGAATTATTCAGCTGTGCCACACTTAGAAAATTATAGTTTAGTCTTTCTACCCAATAAGCATTATCACATTGGATTCTATCATTTATCAGTAAGGATCCCTTTCCTCTAACCATACAAGGTATATCATTACCCATTTTTACAAATCCTCCATTATATTTCTTAAGATGATTAAATTTTTCTTCATCACCAGTCATGTGATGTGTACAACCACTATCAATAATCCATGTATCATTTTTATTAACCTTAGAAATTGGTGTTGCTCCTACATACCTTTCTTCTTCCTCAAAATCATCCTTCATAGAAAAAAATACCACTTCTACATCATCATTTGAATCAGAATTAGATTCATTTTCTTCAGCAATGTAACATACCTTTTTGCCTTTATCATTGTTATCTTGGTTGTCTCTGTTGTAGTGTCAGTAACTTTGGTTTCCTCTTCTCCCATAGCTTCCTTCACCATATCGGTCCTTGTTTTTGTCATCTTCCTTCCTATTTGGACATCTAGAAGCAATATGACCAACTTATTTGTAATTAAAACATGCTAAAGGTAATTTTCCTCTATATCTACCTTTTCGCTTAGGCAATCTCCTGGCCAAAAGAGCTTCGAGCTCATCAATCTCATCATCACTATTACTATCACTATCATCCTTATTATTTATACTACTAGACTTACTGATCTTCAGAGAAGTCATAAAAGCATATTCAATAGTTGGTACAACACTATTATCATAGTTGTTCAGTTCAAAAGTTGTTAGCTTTCCAATCAGATTATCAAGAGTGAGAGTACTATTAGGTGCTGACATATTTTCATCTATTGTAGATATTTTGATTGCATAAATAGGAAATAAAGTCCTTAGAATTTTTCTTACCACAATATCTTCATCAATAACACCATCAGATCCTCTGATAGCGTGGACTATCTCCTTTATTCAGTTTGTGTACTGCATAATGTTTTCTCCTTCTTTCATCTTCATATCATCAAATCTCCCTCTTGAACTTTTAGCTCTGGCTCTCTTGACATTTGTATCACAACTATAAACTTGAGCAAGTTTATCCCACTTATCCTTAGCAGTAGTGCAATCTTTAATATCTTCAAACTCGACATCTATTAGAGCAACAACAATCTCTATCATAGTAATGTTATGTTCATGTCTATCTCTTAGTAGATCTAGAGTCAAAGGTCTAGTGGGTGGTGCAATGTAGCCATCTTCTAATATTGTGAGGGTAGAATTTCCAATTCCAGATATATGCGGTTCCATTTGCCTTTGCCATATTGTAAAGTTGTCCTTGTTTAGCTTTGGCATGTCCCTCTTATACATTTTGTGATCTTTATGTTGAAGTCCTTAAAACTCTATTTCAAGAAACCAATACGCTTTGATACCAATTGTTAGAATAACTGAGAGGGGGGTGAATCAGTTATCCACAGTCCCAAATACAAAATGTATATCCAAAAACAATTTAAACAAATTTCTGTAGCTCGATAACATAGAATAGTAAACTATCTATGCTTTTACCAATTACCAGTTAATAACTTATAGTAACTACCGATAAAATAAAATATGCAACATGTAAAGTATGATATCCAACAATCATCACAATCAACACATAACACAAGAGATTTAATGTGGAAACCCTATAAAGGGAAAAACCACCTGGGACCGGTAACCCAAAAATTGTTCACTCTTCTGAAGTGAGCTCGGTGAAGAGCCAACCCTATTAAAAGTTACAAAATACACTGTAAGGTGTGACCTTGTTAGAGGATTTAACACTAACCATTATCATCCAATTAACATTCACTATGGGGTTGACATGATAACAAATGTACATTCTATGAATGACATTACAAAACTTTCTGGTCTACTCAGTTAAGAGATTTATCTGATTACAATGTTTAAACTATAACAATAGATGATCTGATTACAATACAACTTGATTTGTAGATGTACATATCTATATTATGCTCATTCAAATCCTCTGATCAATATATCAATTTTATTCAACAATATTCAGTAACTTACTGTCTCTCAGTTATAGCTTTCTAATGCTCGGTAATCTCTGCAGTTCAGTTCTCCTTAAGCAGTTTGATCAGGCATGCATGAAGCTTGTTCATGTGATATCTCTGTAGTATCCTTTCCTCCAACATGAGTTTCATAATGAAACCCTAGTCTCTTAAATAGACAAGTAAACCATTTTCCTTTCAACCATCAGATATTTCCCCTTAATCTCCTTCATTGATTTTGCCGCTTAAACCTTCCTCAGCTGATGTATCAGTAACATGTTTCAATTATGTCCTTTAGATATTCCTTGAATTTTGCTAGCTATTGATCTTGTAACAAACTTTACATTTCCACTCTGATCATGAGGTGCTTTCCAACTCATCAACTTCTATTGGCTAAACTAATCATTTAGGTCTTTTGTTCATTCTCGGTTAACAAAGAAATGTGTCGGTGAACACAAGCTCAGTTTATATTGTGCTCGGTATACACTACACTGCTCGGTGTATACTGCAATGCTTCATTTACTAACCACACCACTTTTATAACATTTTGCTCCCAACTTCATAACAGATTAATGCAACACAATCAAGTCAACAATATGAAGTCATAGACTCATCAATAAGTTACCAAGAGTATTCCTTATCCTCATCTGTCATATCCATCTTCCTCCATGTAGATATCTCGGTTCTTCATCTTTCTCTTCTCTTCTACAGATGTGTTAGATGTTTGCAACTCCATGATAAGTACTATCAAAACTAGTTGACATCAATGACAACATAAAACTGATTCAATTATCTAACATAATAGTTTAGTGCTCGGTGATCTCTAATCACTTGAAGTTCTTCAATCATGTTTAGAATCAGTTGTAGTTCATCAAGAGAGAGAATAGGAGAGAGAGAAGAGAGAAAGAGGAGAGAGGAGAGAGAGAGAAAATAGGGGAGAGGGAGAAGAGAGAAAGAGGAGAGAGGGAGTGAGAGATGAGAGAGAGAGAGAGAGAGAGAGGGTTTCAAAATTTATGTTTTGGTTTTCTAAGTTTAGGGTTTCATAATTTAATTTTGTATAGGATTACATTTTTGTTTTACTACATAGGGTTTTGGATTTTTACATAGCATTTCATAATTTAATTTTGTATAGGGTTAAATTAAAAATTTTAACAGTTTTCTACTTTAGTATGGTAATTTAAAAAGTAAATTAAAATAAAAAAGAACTACTTGAAAGAGAAAAAATAATTAAATTTATACAATATTTTTGAAAACAACATTAAACTATGTTTTTAAATTAAAAATAACCTGAAACTAAAATTTTTAATGACAAAAATCATAAAAAAATAATAAAAAATAATAGCATGTACCTGGAGCACAAAAAAATGGCTGATGGGGTTGGCAGGAGAAGCTAAAATGGGCACCCAAGCTCTACTAAACGTGATCCCATTTTTTGAAGGTGAAAATGACAATAAATCATTTTTAAAAAATAAATAAATAGATTTTAGAAATGGGCACCCAATTTTTGAAAATGGATCGGGCTCCCGAACCTAAACGGGCAGCCGATTTGTAAAAATCAGGCGCCTATTTTTTATTGCAATTTTTTCCTACCGCAAACTTCTACGGAATTGGTACCCAACTTTGAGCACCCACCCATGTATATAATTTAATTTCATATATAATCAAAATTATTTCTATTTTATTATAATCTCAATTATAATTATATTTTATTACTTTTCTTATTATTATTATTTTTTATTACTTTTCTTATTATTATTATTTTTTTGTTGGTAAAAGGCCGAAGCTAAGAGTTTTTATTTATAGTAGAAAGTATTTATAGTAAAAAACCCCACTCAGTGCAGGCACTGGTAGGAAAGAGTGGGGTTGAGAAAACTTCTAGCCATGCCTGGGACTGTAGTCCAGATACTAATACATGATTTCTCAGAGGGCATTCCCTCCTTTTACAAATTTTAATAAAATTGACCCAAATTTGGTTGTTTGGACCTTGTTGTCCCTGATTATTGTAAATTGCCTTTAGAGTATTTGTACATTGGACTGAAATGGAGAGTCCAATTTGGGGTAAAGATTTTCCTTTAAACGAGATCCAATTTCATTTCCAAGTATCTTCACATCTATGGATCAACACCTCTTACATTCTGAGCCTTATATCCACCAGAAATATGAAAGAGTTTTACTCTTGAAGCTTTTATGCCTTTGTTACCTATAATCACTCTACAACTTGGCCAAGATCCCTGTTAGTATGTTCAATTAAACTGCATTATAATTTATAATTTATAATTTAAGTCTAATTCTCATATATACAAATGAAAAAGGTGTGAGATTGCATATTACCTTTGACAAGAAAGAGAGGCTCAGAATAGGAACCAAGCCCTCTTTATTCGCTACTGCCCTACAAGATTAGTGAGATACATTACCTAAAAATAGTTAGCTTCAAGGACATCCGCATATGTTTGCCTCTTAATGGAAGAGAAGATGCTTAATAAAAATTTGAGGAAAGGAGATCCCCCATATCACTTTAAACAAAGATCCCCCTACTACTGTAAACCATCTTTTTCATTTAAAACCATGATTAATATTATTCAGAATAAAGAAGAAGAAGAAGACATGCCATGTAGAAAATCCTAATAACTAGCAATGAAATACTGGAAAGAAGGGCATGAGAGCCAAAAAATTAAAAGGATTAAGAACCCTTCCCACAAAAAGCTAGGACTAAGACCACCCAGTCCTTAGAACATAGATCCTTAGCTTGAGGTCAACATAGATTTGTGTGTTGACTTCAAGATAACAATCTCTATGAAGGAATAGCCAAACAAGTAATGCTTCCCTGGTGAGGATAATCCCTTTAAATCATCCAAGTCATAACATTCATATAGGGGATAGGATATTGCTTCCTACCATATGAGAGGCCAAATGTCATGAGTGTTAGGGTTAACAAGGCAGAAATAACAATTATATGCAAAAATAACCAATATCAAAAAATAGTAAACCACACAGAAGAGAACACAAGACACAAAGATTTAACATGGTTCACCCAATCCTTGGGCCATGTCCACCAATAGTGAGTCCAATAATTTATTATCTAGTGATTACAACTTGATTACAATCCATAATCACTTATAGCTCAATTTTGCCGCAAGTACTAAAATCATACATAATGAAATCCCTAACCCTAAGCCATATTATATAATATTTTTCCACTTTACCTGGTTAGAATGAGTTATAATCATGTCGGCCCAAAAAATAGCTGAAAATATGTTAGCCTCAAAAGTCAGGAGGAAAAGTGTACAATACTTTCTTGATCAGTCACCAAAAGCTAACAATCTCCCACTTGGTGATTGATTAGTATCCACACTAAAAAAAACCTCCCACTTGGAGACTGATCATGTAGAAATACCACTACCATATGAGGCTCCCACTAGATCAAACCACCCTGGACTCAACTATTCCTTTATTCTGTTTAGTCTAGAAGACCAACTAAAGTTGACAAGGAGTTCAAATTCTCCCTTGTTACTACCTTTGTAAATATATATGCTAGATTATCATTTGTATGAACCTTTTCCAACCTTAACTTCCCATCATCCAAAATTGACCGAATGAAATGGTACCGCAACTATATGTGTTTTATCTTTGAGTGCAAAGTAGAATTCTTCGCAAGATGAATGACACTTTGGCCATCTGTATGCAAATGGTTACCCATCTGAGGATGTCCCAATTCTTCCATGAAGAATTGAAGCCATATCATCTCCTTAGCTGCCTCTGTAGTAGCAACATGCTCTGCCTTTGTAGTGGATAAAGCAATCACCTTTTGTAGTCGAGAAGTCCAACTCACTACTGTCCCACTAACAGTAAATACATAACTTGTATTACTCCTCCTGCTATCTATATCTCTTGCCAAATCTAAGTCAACATAGCCTTGTATAGTAGTAGTAGAACCCCCAAAGTGTAAACACTTACTGGATGTACCTCTCAAATATCTGAGAATCCATTTGACTGCATTCCAATGCTCAATACCAGGGTTACTCATATATCGGCTAACGACTCCCACTAGGTGTCCAATATCTGGCCTAGTACATAGCATAGCATACATTAAGCTCCCTACAGTTGAACATAAGGTATCTTAGACATTTTAGTTTCTTCTTCTGGTGTCTTGGGACACATATCCTTAGTCAATTTCAAATGACCAGGCAAAGGTGTGCTGACAATTTTCGCATTCTCCATAGAGAAATGTTGCAACACCTTCTCAATATAATCAACCTGAGATAGAGACAATTTCCTATTTTTCCTATCTCTATAAATTTTCATACCAAGGATTTGTTTTTCTGCCCCCAAATCCTTCATAGAAAATGAATGTGCTAACTGTTGTTTCAACCCCTTAATGTGATCCATGTTAGACCCAACTACAAGCATATCATCAACATATAAACATAAAATAATGTAGCTGTCATCATTCAACCTCTTAAAATAAACACACTGGTCAGAATGACACCGATTGTATCCATGCTCATTCATAAAAGTGTCAAATTTAATATACCATTGCTGACGTGCTTGCTTCAAGCCATATAAACTCTTCTACAATCTGCACACCAAATTCTCCTTACCCTTGACCTCAAATCCTTGTGGTTGTACTATATATATTTCTTCATCCAAATCACCATGAAGAAAAGTTGTTTTAACATCAAACTAATCTAAATGAAAATCTTTAGTAGCCAAAATAGTCAAAACAGTAGGGATAGAAGTCATTTTAACAACTGGAGAAAATATCTCATCAAAATCAATACCCTTTTTCTATGCAAATCCTTTTACACTAACCTGGCTTTAAATATTTTCTTACCTCCATCCTCTTCTTTTATCTTGTAAACCCATTTATTTTGTAAAGCCCTTTTACCTGTAGGTAACTTGCATGAATCCCAAGTGTGATTTTTTAGCAAGGAGTCCATTTCATCTATCATTGCAGACTCCCACTGAAGTTTTGTATCTACCTGCACAACTTCATTATAAAATTTAGGTTCACCAACATCTGTTAATAAAATAGAATACAAAGAGGGAGAGAATCTCTTTGGAGGTCTACTTAGCATTGTTGACCATCTAACATTCATTGGGGTGTATGGTATTTTTTTTTTCTATTGTTGTGGGGCATAAGGAACTACTGGAACATCATCTTTTGGAGTATCATCTAGTACTACATAATCATTTTCTTTCTTCTCATGCTACTGGAAAAAATCTTTGTACAATAATTTCTCATTGAATATGACATCCCTGCTTCTTACAATTTTATGATTTTCAAAATCCTAAAGCCTATAACCAAATTCATCAATTCCATATCCAACAAATAGACATTTCTTTGACTTAGCTTCTAGCTTGGTTCTATTTTCAGAATCTATAAGTGAAAAAGTTTCACAACCAAAGGTTTTGAGAAAAGAATAACTGACGTTCTTACCACTCCATGCTTCCTCTGGAATACCATAGTGCAAAGGAGTAGAGGGGCCTCTATTGATTAAATAAATAGTAGTGTTCACAGCCTCTGCCCATAAATTTTTGGGCAACCTAGCATGCAACCTCATACTCCTTGCATGCTCCATTATTGTCCTGTTCATGCATTCAACCACTCCATTTTCTTGTGGAGTCATTGGTACAATTTTCTACCTATGAATGCCATTAGAGGAACAATAATCTTCAAATTCTATGCCGCAATACTCACCACCATTATCAGATCTGAGACATTTTAACCTTTTACCAGTCTCATTCTCAACCAAGCATTTCCATTTCCTAAAATTTTGAAATACATCAAATTTCTGTCTAAGGAAATAAATCCATACTTTTCTTGTTGCATCATCTATAAATATAACATAATATAGATATCCACCAAGGGAAGATACCTGAGCTAGTCCCCATACATCTATATGCACAAGCTCTAATCTCTCATTTTTCTTTTCCTTCCCACTCTTCACAAAACTAACTCTCTTTTATTTTCGATAAGCACAACTTTCATAGAAATCCATATTGACACATTTCAGACCAAGTAAAACTTTCTTTGAATGAAGTAATTCAATACCTTTTTCACTGATGTGCCAAAGTTTATTTTGCCATAGTGCTATGTCAGAATCTACAGCAACGGTTTGATGTTCTTCCTGTGCAACTGTAGCCACTATTCCTACACATTCATTATCTTTTGAAATAATTAAAGTAGAAGGAACAGTATGACCTGTACAAAGATATAAGGTGCCTAATTTCACACCTTTTTCTTCTACTAAGGAACCTTTTGAAACCTTCCAATTTCTATCATAAAAAGTAATTGTGCAACCCTCATCACCTAGTTGCCCTACTGAAATTAAATTCCTACTCAGCCTTGGAACATGTCTTACCTCTTGTAGTAGCCAATGATTCCCATTCTGCAACTTAATCTTAATTTTTCCCTTTCCAACTATCTGACAATGTTCAATATCTCCCAAATAAACTAGCCCAAAATCCCCTTGGACATAATCAAGAAAGTAACCTTTATGGGGTGTAGAATGAAATGAAGCCCCAGAATCTAAAACCCATGAATCATCAATACTTTCTAAAGAAAGAATCAAAGCATCCTCTTTAGATTTATTACTTACCACATTTACCTCCTTGTTTCCATCATGTTTGTCTCCTTGATCTTTCTTCCGAGACTAGAAATCTTTCTTCTTATGTCCTGGTTTTCCATAGTACCAGCAATCACTAGGTCCTCTTTACTAAGACCTCTTTCCCTTTGACTTCCCTCATGATTTTCCATGATTTCTAGAGTTGTTTCCTCTATCTCTTGTTCTGCCTCTACTTTCTACGTTCAATACACTACTTGATGTGGATGCCCCTAAGCTTTTCCTATGAATTTCTTCACTCAATATAGCACCAATAACATCATCAAACTTTAGGGTATTTGTTAGTAAATAGATTTAGTCTTAATTTTATCTCTTGATAACTCTTCCCCATAGCCCTTTTTAAGACCAACTTTTTTTACTAACAATTGGGTAAGTGTTGGATGCTCTCCACTTCCCTCTGAATTCTTTCTTAGGTACAGCTCCCTAATTGAATTTGCAATTCAAGTTTTTCTTTTCTAACAACTATTCTAGTTTTAGCTTTTGACTTGAAAGCTTATAAGGCTGCTAAAACATTCTTCAGATGTTCAGCATGTAAACGACTACTTTATGAGAAAGATTTGATCAAATAGAAAATCACAATTTCCCCTTTCCAAAACATATAATTTACTAGAACTAAAATGTAATGATTTAATGACAGATTAACAAAAACCCTAAGAATGCTAGATAAGATTTTATATAGCGGAAATGAGCATATCAATCAAACACAGGACATATGTTCATCCAATTCAAACTGCAAAGATTCGGAGCAAGTATATATATATAATCAGATTGTTGTTTCCATAACACAGATCAAAACATGCAATAGAAAATAAATCCTTATATAGCCAACTCGGAAAATTTGAGAGTACTATTTTAAAGAAAACTTCTTCCAAGAAAAAATACTAAGTCTACCTTTCAAAATTTTCTAATGCTTGCTTCTACGAAAACTAAGATATTTAAAGTTTGAGCAAAGCCAAGAGGTCTCCTGAAAAATTTGACCTCTCAGTTAAACAGTTAAAATAGCTTAAAGAGTTAAAAGGACACCTAGCCCCATGAGTTTTAAAACATGAAACTAAAAAGATTAAATGTCAATCTCTGCATCTTTATCGGAGGCATGCTCCTCTTCTCCGGCAATATTCTCTCCTTCCACTATAGTTTTCTTTGTCATCTCCAGTTGCTTATGTGCTTGTAGTAGTTCCTTGGCGTGCGGCATGTGTGATACCCTCAAGTTCATGATCCTAAACATTATGGCTTTTTTGGTCCACTTTACTTTCCTAACTTTCTCGACGGTTAAAGGGAACTAGTCCACACCAAGATAGAGCATTGATTCGACTCAGGCAACCTAAGTTAAGTTTGCAGGTTTAGGGTTTAGTTTGTCCTTAAGTTTCTTCATGGTGTTTTCAAACATAGCAAGAGCTATTTTCTATTCCTATTCTCCCATAGCAGCTGTATATGTATGAGCAAAGTTTATCACCTTAAGTTCAGTGATCATAGCCTTTTGTAACTGCTTGATCTCATGCTCACTGTCCTTGTTCTCAGAAATACTACTTCTGACAGTGCTAAAATGCCAACTTATATTTTTCCTGAGAACAAAGAAGATAGAGTCATCTTGTACTTTGACACCCTGATTTGTGCAGAACTTTACATAGCCATACTTTTCAATTTCAAGAAACTTGGACATGGCGGCGAACCATTTTTCTTCATCCCTCTCCCATACCTGTCTTTGAGATTTTAGTTCTCCTATCAAAATTTTTGTATCATGAAGAACCTCATGCACATCTTTTAAATACTTAGAACCACTCTTAAGGATTTCACAAATCCACTCCTCCACAGAAACTGCTAGAGCATGTCCCTTTTGAACTTGGTTGAGAAAATTCTTTCTTTCGGCTGATTTTGGGTCAAAGACTTGGGGAGATTGAACTAAGGGAGTGGCATCAAAGCTACAGAAGGTGTTAATAAATTGTGACAGAATCACTATAATTTGTTTCAATTCCTTCTTTTCTTTTCCATCTTGCCAAGAAGAGTTCAGCATTTGTTGTGTAGTCTCTTTGAATAAGTTATTTTTGCCAGCCCTGTCCATGTTTCCCAACTCTACTTTGGTAATCTCAAAGTCTTCAGCTTTAACCTCCTATTCATCTTCCTTACCTTCCTTAGGTTTGTAAGTGGCAACTTCAGCAATCCATTTTCCATTTTTCTCATCAGTAAACATGTGAGCCGTACTCTTAACCTTTTTTGTCTTTGGAGTCTTTTGAACATATTTACTTACAATATCTTTAACAGGAATTGAAGCAGGAACTAAATTGTGCTTTTTACTTACAGTAGTTAACGGCCAGAGAAGTGAAACTCTAGAACTCAAGGACTATTTGGGTGTCTTCATTGGCATGGATATCACTTCCAATGTAGCATCATCCAGGTCGAAGAGGTCCTTTCCTATTTGTTCATTTTCTGATATATGGAAACTGATATCTTCCATTTTATCATCATCTAGGTTTACCATCAGAGGTTCTGTTTGAGCCATATCTTTCTTTGTCCTTGAATTGGTTCTAGATCTTGTTACCGTTTGTGGTAAAATAGTTGGGAGAGAATCAGTTACAATCTTCTTCTTTGAGTTCCTAACTCAAGATTTCTTGGAAGCCCCTGCAGTTCCAATATGTGGAGGTGAATTAGAAATAGAAACAAAAGGATCTAAAGGAGAAAATGCAACTTCTTCTTTTTCTACTCTAACTCTTTTTCTCTTCCTTCTTCTCTGTAGCCACCCATTGGTTAAGCGAATCACATGTGAAGTGCTCTCCTCAATGTCATCTTCTCCATTTTTAGACCAGTCAATAATCACTTCGTTTTTCTCAATAGATTTTTTTGTAATTAGGATCAAACATATCTGACCTGTCATTAGTGACTCCCTCTAAATTTATCTATAACCTCATGGACTGAATCTGTGAAACACATAAATGACTATGTTCTCTTTCTTCTACCTGTGACTCATCTTTGCAATCCTCCCAAAAATCTTCTAGGTGAGGGACGGGAAACATATGTGCCCTAAGGCCCAAGACTCCACTAGCATAGTTCTTATTGTCAAACCCCACCCATTCTGCATAAAATTTGAATCCGAAATGATGGATACCGCACCCAATGCTAACAGCATCTGCCATGGTATTACATGATAGTCTTCCTAAAGAAATAGGAAAAACTTTTATCCATTCATCTTCAAGTAAAAATCTTTTCAAAACTATTGATAACTATCGGCAAATTTCAGCCAATACAAAACATTCAAGGGTGTACCTAGGAAGCCTTAACGGTTGATCTTCAAAACCCCCAACCCTGATATAGGTAAATTTTGGGAATTGAATGTAGTAGCTCCCATACTTGGTTATCAAAGTTTGAGCTTTAGGACTGATTCTTTTACTTGGTGTAATAACTAGTTCATAACACAGTTTACCTAGAAAGGTATCATGGACTTTTTTATAATCTTCAATAGCTTTATTTTTCTGCAAAAGGGGATAGAATTCATACACACTCATATTTGCAACCAAGGGTTCATGAGGGAGACCGAGCCAAGATCTGCTACATGCAATATAGTAAATGAGATACGAGGACATAAAGAAGTCACTCCTTGTTAACTTGGATGCATTAAGCTGTTCCCTTAGAGAGCTTGTGATTAACTTAGCCCAATTAAGAATTTGGGTCCCATCTAAGATAATCTAGACATAAAAGTACATCCAATCGGCAAATAAAAAGGCAACCTAAGAACCACTAACCCGGTGTAACATGACTATGAGGTCACTGATGTATGGACAAACATGGGTCCTATTAAACTTCTTTGGGAGGTAGGAACCACCCCTCTGAGAATTCAGTAACCAGTTTCTAGCCATAGAGGTGCGGTTTGCATCTCTATTTTCATTAAATTTTACAATAGATTGGGCTGGCGAGAAGGCAGAGAAATTCTTTTCTAGTATTTGTAGGGCTTAAGCAACTAACTCCCTCTTAATGGGTATCAGAATGGAGCCATCTTTCTTCTTTATAGATTCAATCCTCATATCATAAGATTCAATACACTTAAAAATGAGCTCAAGATAAGCAATAGCGGGAGGAAATGTGGCTACAGAACATAAATCACTATGTAAAATTTTTAGAGCTAGTGTGTCATCTAAAGAATTCAAGAGCTGGGAAGGCAGGTTTTCAATGTCATACCCTTCTAAATCAGTGTCTGTAATTGTAGGACCATCACACACCAGACTAGAAGAATTCCCTATTAAATCAAAAACTGACTTCATTTTCACTGTAAATAACCCCCAATCCTTCACAGCTAATCATAAATCTTTATAAAAAGAACAAGGACCATAGCCAACTCACCTTTGAATTGTAGACACCCCTGAGTACAAAGCTTTGCCAAGACTACCTCCGTGCACCAGCTCTTGAAGAAAAATCACGCTTTTGTAAAAAGATGAACACAAAATTAAGCTTAAGTATACCTTTAGGGTACCTAAATTTATTACAAATCCTTGCCATTAATGCCGTAGATTTGATTTGACATTTAAATCAAGAGATCGTAATCATTATTCAAACAAGTCCCAAGGCCATCACTTCTAATTATGGTTGGGCAAACCAAGGAAGTACTTCATTGAGTCTGTTACGTCCTAGCATTTAATTCCCTTTGTTGTGGGTCCAACACACCGCTGGCTTTAGAAACTCATGCTTTGGCTGACGTCACTAAACTCTCTTGAACATACAGGAACCAAGTTCTCTGGAGTTCTCAATCATTCTTTGTTGTTTAAGACTTTTTACTGTTGGCAAACTTTAGGCAAAATTCCATACCCAAAATCATTAAGTTGAAACTTCTTACAATTCAAATTGCCTTATGTTTTATCCCCTTTCTGGTGTTATCAAAGAAAACAACCGATCACCTGCAAAAGTGCAAAATTAATCAAAATGTTAAAAAAATGTGAACATCTTTGAACCTAAGGGAACACAGTTCTACACTGTTTGCTAGTGTTTAGGGGTGTTCAAGACCATTCTAAGTCTGAAACGTTAAGTGACCGAGAAAACAAAAGAAATGAATGAACTAATTACAAAGATCAAAGGGAAGTCTGTGAGAGGCATATTTTGACACAGAGACAATTCTGAGGACACGCATTTGCTTAAGAAAAACCAAGGATCAAGACAGAAACTGGGACTAACATTGGCTCTGACTGGGGACTACTTTTTGACTCAAAAGGCAGAGAACTCAGCGTCTCTAGTTTCACAAAAATGAAAGGGGTAACCAACACAAAAATAGGGAAGGAAACTAACCTAATATGTACAGATAGAAAAACTTGAGGACCTTACAATTTTACCAGCTTCATGTCCTATCCATTATAGGAATATGGCAGGACGGAACCATCTGGATAAGCCAACTTGAAAGCATTATATCCCAATTCTTCTTTGTTTATAAAGGGCCCTTTCCACAAGGATTCAAACTTGCCATGTGTTCCCTTTGGTTCTTTCCTTTTGTCCCACAGTAGCACCTCATCTCCTTTCATAAACTTTCTAGGCCGTGCCTTCCTATCAAAGATATTTTTAATCCTGAGTTGATGTTCTGTAATTCTATCCACTAGAGCTTCCCTTTCGGCATCAAGCTTCTACAAGAACATTATCCTTTTTTCAAGAGAGTCTTTAAAAGTTTGATCTTCTATTACAGCTTGGAGTTTGATCGCTGACAATTCCAAAGGAAGGGAAACCTGTGCTCCTATACCATACACTACCTCAAACGGTGCCATACCAATTTCCCTTTTGGGTGTGATCCTATCTGCCCAAAGGGCTTCAAATAGTTTCTTATGCCAATTTCTTCCATTAACATCCACTAGCTTTTTCATGATGGCAACCAAATTCTTGTTACTGGATTTGGCCTTCCCATTTCCTTGGGGAAAATAATTGGATGAATGAGCCAAGGAAATACTATGATCATAATAGAATAACATTAGTTCTTGAGATGAAAAATAAGTGGCATTATCCGTTACAATCTTCTGTGGTACACCAAAATGGACCAAAATATTGTTCTTCAAAAATTCACATACCACTTGGGAATTGGCTTTTTTAGTTGGGATAGCCTCCACCCACTTAGTGAAGTAATCGGTGGTTGTCAAAATATAAATATCTCCAGCACTAGAAGAAGGATTAACAAAACCTATAAAATCAAGTCCCCATTGTTTAAAAAGGGCTCTTCAATTACAACTGGTTTTAGAGGCAATGTTGCTAATTGTGGTTTCCCAGTAAATAATTGGCATTTCTCACAACTTCTAACAAAAGCATAGGCATCTTTAAACATACCCGGCCAATAAAAAAAATTATGTAAAATTTTAAAAGTAGTGACTGAGGAAGAAAAATGACCTCCACATGCTTCTTCATGAAAAGCTTTAAGTAATTGTTTCTGTTGTTCCTCGTCGACACACCTAAGGAAGGTTCCATCTACACCTCTCTTGAATAGCACAACTTGCCAAATCACATATTTATCTGCTTGCAATCTGAGATTACGTCTCTCTTTTGGTGTCAAGCTGGTAGGACATTCCCCATAGGTTAGGTAATAAGCTATGTTATTGAACCAAGGATCTGTTAGGCTTACCAACAATGCATGTGACTGCTCACATTCTGAATCTCTTTCATGATTGGAGTTTTCAGCTATGAATTTACACAATCCTCTTCCCCTAACCAATTTGATCAGTTTTATTGTCAAGTCATACTCCTGAATATTGGTCACCCATGCTGCTCTCTTATTCATTGCAATCTCTTGTTGTGTGAGTAGACTCTTCACAACAGTGTCCATAAAAAAAACCTCAGAATGTGAATGCAAGATATAAAACCTGAATTGTTTAACAGCTTTAACAACCACAAAAGCTTGTTTTTCAATGAGTGAGTACTTCAGTTCATGCTTTTTCAAGGGGGTTCTCATGAATGCAATAGGAACTTTAGTTCCTTCATCATTCTTTTGAGTGAGCATGGCAGAAAGTGAATGATCAGAGGCATAACAATAAATGACAAAATCTTTCTTGTAATCTGGATATACCAAAGAAGGAGCACTAGCCACAACATCTTTAATTTCTTTAAAAGCTTTTTGTCTGGCCTCCATCCATTTAAAAGGTTGTTCTTCACTCATCATCCCTACAATATGCTGGGTAAGCTCAGAGAAGTCTGGCACAAAAGCCCGTAAGAAATTGATCTGCCCGAAAAATGACTTTACACCAGTTCTTGTAGGCAGAAGACTCAGCTGCTGAATGGCTTTTACCCTTTCAGGGTCTATTCTTATCCCTTCCTTAGAAATGGTATGACCTAATAGCTTGCCTTCAGTAACACAAAAGATTGACTTCTTAGGGTTGAGTGAGATACCATGGTCACAACACCTTTGAAGTACTAATTTCAAATCTCTAAGGTGATGTTTACGCCTGTGGGAGTAGACTATTAAATCATCAAGATATATAACAATAATCTTATTCTTCATATTAGCAAAGGATGAGTCCATTGCCCTAGCATTAATTAGGACAAAGGGCATCCTGTTGTAAGCAAAAGTTCCCCAGGGTGTGGTGAAGGCTGTTTTATGCTTATCATTCCCTGTCACATTGATCTGATTATATCCAGAGAATCCATCCAACATGGACATCATCTCTGACCCAGCCACTGTTTGCAACACGTGTTCCATCTTTGGGAGGGTATAGTTGTCTTTCAGACTCGCCTAATTCAGGTTACGGAAGTCAACACAAATTCTTATCTCACCATTTTTCTTTCTCACCGAAACAATGTTCGCAATCCAAGTTGAGTGATGGATTGGATATATTATCCTTGCTTTTAACATTTTATCTACTTCACGCATTATAGCTTCTGACACCTTAGGGTTATAACTATGCAATTTCTGTCTGAAAGGTTTACATTTTGGTTTAAGAGGAATATTGTGGCTGAAATGCCCATCTCTAAAATCCGTCAAATCATCATAATTCCATGCAAAAACATCAGAAAAGGATGTCAACAAAGATTGAAGTCTCCCCTTTTCTTGAGAACAAAGAGATTTTCCTACGCTTATCCATTTGGATTGTGTTTCATCCCCAATGTCAATCTTATCATACTCCCTAAGTGCTTCAGGGTGAGGATTTTCTTTCTTGTGAATAAAATTGTCATCTTTTCTAGAAAATAAGTTTTCAAGTGTTACCAGGCCTTTAGGAATTTTGTTACCTTTTAATTGCATGATTCCATCTGACATTTGATTTTCAGAGACCAATTCTCCATTCATTTCACTTGTCCCTTCAAAATAGGTAGATGCGAAGACTTCTACACAAGTCATGAAATCATTAATACTAGCATCACTCTCAAAAACTTACAAATGTTCTACATTATCAGAAACTACTAGTTTGTAAATCATTTCTATCTTATAAGTGCTAGTTTTGAATTTTGGGTGAGGAAGCAATAAAGATGCTGAAATGGCTAAAGAATCCACTTTCGAATTCAAACTCCTTGGAATAGCTTCTATAAAAAAAGAATCAAAAGCTTCAATTTCTTTCCAAACCAACTCTCTATAATGTTTTAACCTTTCATTTTTCACCGTGAACTACCCTCTAACTTGCTTAACAATTAATTCTGCATCACCTCTTGCAATGAGAGCTATGATTCCATGAGCTTTTGCTTCTTGAAGACCTAGAAGCAAAGCTTCATATTCAGCTGTATTGTTGGTATTCTTGAAATCCAACTTATAAGAAAAAGGCAAACACTCCCTGCTTGGACTTTTTAGAACAACCCTAGCTCCTGACCTTGCATTAGCACAACTTCCATCAAACTCCATCGACCATAACTGTGTTGTCTCACTTAAGTCTCTTTCAACTAAGGAAACATGGTCTAACATGATCATATAATTGCCAAACTCACACTCTTGATATAAGATTTGAGCCTTTGGATTATCCGAAGGGAATACAATATATTTATTCTTTGCTTCCGGCACCAACTTCACCTTCTTCTTCCTGTAATACCCCAAAAATGGGCTATAAGTTCATTAATATCCTGCATCTACATATCGAATGAAATCAACATCGAAGTCCTAATCTAAGGCACATCTGCACATCATCGAATCCTAATTGATTATCTTAAATTCTACATCGAGGAATATTCCTAGTAATATTCCTAATCATCATAATTATCTTTAATTTTGTAATTATTTGGCAATAAATCACATTTATCCTAAAATTTGATTAATTAAATATTTTGCATATTTAATTAATTAGATTTAATATTTGCCACTTAATTGTTTAATTAAATTTAATTCTATCTATTATTAATTGTATTATTTAATTTTGACAATAAATCAAAATTCCTATGAATAATTGATTAAATTCTTATTTAATTAATTAAAGCATGTTGTCATTATTTAATAATATAATTTTTAATAAAAGTTTGATAAAATAGTTATTTAACCCATAAATTAATTATTTTATTTCAAAAAGTAGTTAAGTTGAGAATAAATCACTTTATTTATTTATTAAATCATAATTATCCATGTGCACATTCAAGGACCAGTTAAACTCAAAATTGGAAAATCAATGCAAGTTGTTAGCTTTTTGAAACTCAACATCTTTTTGAGTTTTAAAGTTGATCTAAACTTCTAATTCGAGTTGAACTGTGCTTTTGCATATTTTTGTGACTTAATTATCTTTATTTAAAAATAACTCAAAAATCAACCTAAGTTATTTGAGTGATTTATGGATTTCTTCCATGCACCTCCAAAGCCTTGGATTTCTATAAAAACAAGGCTCATCTCTTCATAATTCATCTCTCAATCATCTCTCAAATTTGCATCCAAGCATCTCATATTTTTGCACAATCACGTTGGAGAATTGGAATTGGGAGAATCAAAGCTCTTGCGAATCAAGGCTATTGTGAGATCAATTTGTTTTTTTTACATTCATTTAGATTCTTTTTCATATCATTGTTAGCTTACTTTGCATGTTCATAGATCAATTTCATTCTAGCATAATTTCATATCAGTTTTTATCATTATTATTGCATAGAAAATATCAAAAAAATAGATTAATTGCATTCATATTTCATATCTAGATCAATTGCTTTCAAATCCTTCGTTTAGGTGTCGTCTAGGTCACTGATCTCGATAACAATCTGAGAACATTAATCTTGCACCTACTAGAAGGTAGTAAATCGCTTGGTTAGATAGCTTTCAATTTTGCATGATTTGATTATAGCTAACCTCTAATATTTTACTAAAGTGTTGTGTCTACAGATCAGGTACAATTTTCACATACAAATTTCTGGCACCCACCGTGGGGCCCTGAAATGGGTTTCCCTTCATTTCTATCAATTTTCTATCTTTTGAGGATAAGGGTTTCAAGGGTCTTGGTATACTCTGTAGGATGTTATTTTTTGTTTCTTTTTTGCCTGCAAAAAAGATTTTTTTTTTTTTTTTGGGCACTATTTCTATCAAAACTGTCCGTACACTGCGATTTTTATCATTCTATCTATACTTCCATACATATCTGTATGAATTATCACGTGAGATTTCACACTGTGTCGTGTGAGATTTTTTTCTGTGTCGCACGAAATTTCAGTGGTATCATTATTTTTTTTGTGTGTGAAAAATAACTTTCTCACGCGAGACTATACTTGCTCACGCGAGATTTCATCTTTTGTCACGTGAAATAGTGTTTCCTCGCGCGGGACCGCATCCTGACTCGCATGAGATTTCATCCTTTGTCGCGTGAAATAGTGTTTCCTCGCATGGGACCACATCCTGACTCACGCGAGATTTCATCCTTCGTCACGCGAAATAGTGTTTCCTCACACGGGACTGCATCCTACCTCGCGTGAGATTTTTCTACAGAGACATATAATTTATAGATTTGTACTTTCAAATTATTGATTTCTAACGCTTACAGTTTGTTGTTGATTTGTCTTGATTTTGTACTTTTGGACATGTGCTAAATTCTGGATTGCAGAGCATTGGACCTAAGGTATTCTCCTTCATCTATTAACATTTCAATTTGGACTTAAAATAAATCTCTTATGTGTCTGGCTTGTGTGCGTCCTTTCATGCTTTTATCTATTTCTACACACTTGTATAATTGATACTAGGTTGTGACCCCTTAAGGATTCATTAAGTAGTCTTAGAATACTTGTGATTGATCTTGATTGCTATTTTGGGTTATTGGACTCACTAATCCACTGGCCCCTCATTTTCACCCCGTGGTTGCAATCTCAGTGCCATAAAGGGGAGGGGTCAACAGGACATAAGCGTTAAGTGTTCCACTTGGCAACCCTTTTTGTACTTTTAGGAACTCACTTGTTTTCTAAGTTGGGGACTCATTTTCAGCTTGTGTGAGGTGTTAAGTGTTCCACCTTATGGACTCATCTCATATTCGCTTTAAGCGTTAAGTGTTCCTCTTTCTACTTTTTGGGTACTTTTGGTAGATTTTCTTTTGGAAACATACATCTGTGCTCACATAGTAATTAGGCCCTATGAACACTATTCATGATTCTTGAGGGATTGGATTCCTAGTGAAATCCTTCTTGATGACAGAATCCTTGTAGGTAGGGAGGATACTTAGTGCATTTCACATTCAACTTGGTTAGTGCATCTTCTCTTATTAATCGATACATTCTCTCCTAGGAGAGGTTGATAGATCACGTGGGGTTGACATCATGAGCTTTGGTGAATCAAAATTGGTTAGTGCGCCTTCTCTTATTGATTGATACATTCTCTCCTCAGAGAGGTTGATAGATTAGGTGGAGTTGGCATCATAGACCTTGGTGAAGCAAAACTTTGTCTTAGCATGTCGGATTAATCTGCTTGCTTTGTTTGGGTTAAAAGTGAAAAGGTGTCAAAAACCTTGGATCTGGAGCCAAGTCCCCTTGTGGTATACTATTGTGAGTCATCTTTAGAGAGGGTTAACCATAGCAGACAATCCCTTCACAGGGAAAACTATGTTGACGGAACCTCAAGGTCATAGCCATTTCAGACATGGTAGTGACAGCCGCTATATAAATGTCCTTGTGGAAGAAATCTCCATGGGTATGGTTCATTGTTGGGTTGTCAGATCTCCCTAGCAGTTCTTGAAGATTAAGTTCTCAGACTGTGTCAAAAACCTGGTGCACCGGGATTGGAGTTCACCCCTTTGAATCATAAAAGTTGCAGAGTCAAACCATTACTAAAAACCCTAGAGAGGCCAATTTTTCACTTTCAGGTATATGTGTGTTATTGCAAAACTTTTCAAAACATACACAATTTGTACTCTTAGGGATTAGCACAATTTGGTCACTTGATTGTTCATGCACAAGGTTGTTTTTGCCCTTGTTCATTATTTTCAGACATGCTTAAAATCACTTGCTTGCTATTTTGTGTGCTTATTTATCTATCTGGTTATTAAAAATGATCAAATCTGGTATAATCTTCAAATTTGAACAGTACAATTTGCAAACAATCCAAAACTGAAAACCTTAAATTTTGCAAAAATTGACGTAAAATTCTTTCTAGAGTCAAAAGTCATTTTAGGAGGTCAAAAGTCATATGAGTTTCTATCAAGTGTCATTTCATTACAACCCATTTGTCATATGATAGCAAACCTAGTGTCGTACAAGTTTTCATGCCAGCAAATTCTCAAAGTCAAAATCTTGCAACTGTCATATGAGATTTTCAACTATCATTTCATTGCTACCCAACTGTCGTATAATAACCAACCTAGTGTCGTACGAGTTTTCATGCCAGCAAATTCTCAAAGTCAAAATCTTGCAACTGTCATATGAGATTTTCAACTATCGTTTCATTGCTACCCAACTGTTGTATAATAACCAACCTAGTGTCGTACGAGTTTTGATGCCAAAAAATTCTAAGAGTCAAAATCTTGCTTGCAATTGTTGTACAAGTTTTACAACTATCATTTCACAGCATACCCACTGTCGTATGAGTCTACAAAGTATTGTTTGGGAAATTTTTGAAAGTTGTCAAAAAATTGTCAAAATTGTTAGATATTTAGCTTTTTTAGCTTAATTTCAGAATCTATCGAACAAATCACTGTGTCAAGAATAGAACAATAGTTATTGAGAATTAGTACACATGTCTCAAAGAATCAGTACACAAGAGGAAGAAGCTCTAATCACCACTATGATGAAGCAGCTGCAAGCTATGCAAGTCCAGCTTGACAAACTTGAGAAAGAAAAAGAACCTAAAGAGTTCTCCATGGAATCTCTATACTCTTTTCCATTTGATAAAGACTTGTACATGTCACCATGCCCCTGGATAGAATTTGAGCAACATGATAACCCTTATGATACCTCTTCCATGGAGAGTGACACATCCAGCTTTGGAGACTATGATGACTATGACGATAGACAATGTAATGATACCTATGACACCTCTATTCCTAAGAGTCCTCCTCGTTGTGTGTTCCTGCTTACTACAAATGGGTTATCACATTGGATAGATCATGATGGTGATCCATATGATTCTGATTTTGAAAGAGACTTTGATGGCTTTTGTGGACAATACCTTGATTATGATCCATCTACTACTGCTGAGGACTATAAAATGCATCATGCTAGCTTGAAGCATCAATATTATAATGATCTCTCCTCTAAGAACTCTCAGGCTGAAAATAAAGATTATCTTTTCAAGAAAGATCATATTAATGTTGGACCTTTGTCTTGTGATGGTTCCCTTCCATCCCCTACTTCCTCCAATACCCGTACATCTCCTAAAGCTTTCGAGTATTTCAAATCTTTCACAGAACCTTCATCCGACACAAGCCCTGATACTTTTCATGCAGTTCCCTATAGTTATCCTCTAGGGCTACCTCTTAAAGAAACTCAAACTAACCTTCACTTGGCTGCAAATACTTTCAATAATGATAAACCTAAAGAGCCTAAGCCTTAATATGCTACAATGCCTACTCTAGCTAGTCTTTCCCCATCTCTTCCAAAGTCTTTCATATAATCCCAACATGCTTCCTTGTCCTTAGAAGTGGCTCCATGTCAAGAGGACTCTAAAAATGATAAAGAAAAGAATATAAAGAAAGATCAAGATCAAGAACCTTCCATGTCATCCACTCCTTTTCATGATGTTTCTTATCTGTTCCATGGTTCTTTTGACCCTACACACCCTTTTTTATGCATTCCACCATGTCTTAAGTCTTCTCCTAAGCAAGATCAAGCTACTACTTACATTGTTGAGCTTATTGACAATCAAAATAACCTTACTACACTTTCTCTTTCCAAAGATGATACTTCCATTAAGGTTAGTAAAAATGGTGTTGTTCCTTCCAATGTTAAGCCTATTGAAAATCAAGAGAAAAATTATGTGCTTATGCTTTCCAAAGATCCTTGTCAAGATCAAAGTCTTCAATCTTCTTGTTCTACCACTCCATGTTCACTTCCACTTTCTACTCTTCCTAAGTCTTTGCAAGCTTTGAACAATCCTATCAAAGAAGGTGCTCATATTCAAGATGTCCACAGTTCTATTGAAAATTCTAATGCTCACTCTAAAGATGTTGATATCCTTGGTTGTCATATAGATGCTGATGAACTTGTTGATTATCCTTTTGTGTCTTCCACATCCATCCTTGGACCTCTTCCACCACCACTAAGGGCTTCATGTCTACCTTCCATCTTAAGTCCTTATGTCCCTTCACTTTCCCCTCCTAACTCTCCTAATTCACCATCCATCTTGGGTCCTTACATCCCTCCATCTCCCATCTTTCATCAAGATCAACATAGATGCATACCCTTGAATCCTTTTCATCCACCCACCCATCTAAACCAGTCATATTCTCCTTCTTCTTCCACAAGTCCCAAGTTCTTTGGAAGTAACTTGAATGCTCAATACAAGAAAAAGAAGCAATACAACAATCCATCAAAAAAAGAAGATCACCATGTCTCCTCTCATCGACATAGAGGCATAAAGTCAAAAGAGATATCTAAGAAAAAAACTACAAGACAAGTATGGGTTCCAAAATCCATCATTGAAGATATTATCTCTAAATCATCAAAAATAAATAAAAAGCCTATGGCTATATGGATTCCAAAGTCTCTCTTGAAAGAGTCTGGTGTTGAACAAAAAGTGAAGTTGACATTCAAGCTTCCAAAGACTTCCACTTCATCTCCCTCCAAAAATATTCTTCCATTCCATGTGCCTAAACCACAACCTCTGCTATCCATTCACCATATTCCTTCACATATTCCTTCATTCACAATTCCTCCATCCTCTCACCACCCTTCAAGGTATGTGTTGATGTTGAGCTTGCCTTCCATTCCATCTACCCTTTCACAATCCTTCCATTCATTATCCTTCTACCTTCTATGCTTTTTCCTCATTTGCCTATTCCTCCTATCTTCCAACCTCACTCACTTTACATAAAACCTTATCATCCATTTTTCTCTTCCATCTCCCTTTCCCTATCAGCATCTTTGAGCATATCATGGTTTATCCTTTCAAGGAGCATTATCTAAAAATCTTTCCTTCTTCCAAAAATTCAAAAATAAAATTAAAAAAAAAGAATTAAAAATGTGCCTTGGTGAAAACTTGGAAATAGGTGCCTTGGTAGCAAAAGTAAAGAGAAATAAATTCATCCTATGGTGAAAACCACTCCCTTGTGGCACCTTGGATAAGTACCATGATGAAAACCTGGCAATTAGGCATCATGCGTAGTTCTTCTACATATTTCATCCATTCCATCTTATCTCTTTGATCTTGACAAGGTTGACCTATACACGAACATTTAGCTATCTTGTGAGCTATCTTACGATGATCTTGCTTTCATTCCCTTCCTACTTAGCCTCCATATCTATCTTCCTCCATTCATTTTCTCCTATCACTATCCTTTTCTCCTTTGGTCTTGATCTAAGAAAAAAAAAAAGAAAGAGTAAAATATGGTGCTATGAAGCCTCTTGACATGTCTACTCCTTTGGACTACATCATTTCCTTCTTTGGCATTACGTTATTATGACTTATCCTATGATGGCCTTTCATTGCTTGTCCAAATGCGCTTTACATGAAAATTTTTCCCTAGCTTGGGTATTCTTGAGGAGTTTTCCCTTGAGGATTTCTCCCCTTTTTTCTCCTTCATTCTCTTGTCTTCCATCTCTTCCACCAGCTTGTCAATGCCTCTTGTTCTCCACCTTGCTAGACATTGGGACTACATGATATGATCTTACTTGGGAGTTTGCAATGGAAAAAAATGCTATCAAGTATACCAAGTAGCAAAACTAGTATCAGTACTAGTATCAGAATAATTATCAGAATCAGTATCAAAATCAGTATTAGAACCAGTATCAAAACAATTATCAGAATCAATATCAGTACCAGTATTAGAACAATTATCAAAATCAATATTAGTACCAGTATCAGAACAAGTATCAAAACCAATATCAGCACAAGTATCAGAATCAGTATCAGAACAAGTATCAGAACCAATATCAGCACAAGTATTAGAATCAGTATCAGAACAAGTATCAGAACCAGTATCAGAACAAGTATCAGCACAAGTATCAGAATTAGTATTAGAACAAGTATCAGAACACCTACAGGGGCTACACCTTTTTCTTTAGTTTATGAGTCTGAAGCGGTACTGCCTATTGAGGTTGAAATCCCATCACTCAGAATCAGAATGCATGGTCTAGTAACTGATGATGACTACAGAGTGTCTAGGTTACAAGAACTGGAACTATAGATGAGTGCAAAAAAGCCATGTATGATCATCTCAGAGTATATCAGAAGTGAATGTCTAGAGGCTACAACAAGAAAGTTAGACACAGAGAATTTCAAGTTGACGATCTAGTCTTGAGAGAAAATCCTAAAAATCAATCCCATCGAGAACGCAAGGGGAAGTTTGAACCCAACTGGCTAGGTCCCTTTGTAATCACTGCTACTTTTGGCTCTGGTTCCTATCAACTCTCAATGACTAAAGGAGAACAGCTCCAAGAACTAATCAACATTCTCCATTTGAAGAAATTCTATGCCTAAGGCATTCAGTCTATGGTTAAATATCTTGAAAAAATCCTAAAAATTAGAAAAAGTCCTAAAAAATAAACATCTTGGTGAAAACCTAGTAATAGGCGCCTTGATGATTTACAAAAAAATAAAAAAAATATCAAAAATTCAAAAAAAAAATGAAAAATGAAAAATACAAAAAAAAAAGTGTCGTGGTAAAAACTTAGAAATAGGCGCCTTGGTAGCAAAAATAGAATCTTTGCCAAGATGGTGAAAACCTGGCAAATAGGTGCCACTTGTTCAAAATGCTCCATCTATCAACACAATCTTGGTCTTTCCCAGCTTTTAGTCTTGCTTTAGTTTGTACATATCTCCCGGTTTGTTTCAACATTTCCAGTTTTCAATAAGTCGGTCTGTACACCTATCGGCTCAAGCGTCTGTATCTTATCAATGTTTAACACTTGGGGGAAATCAATGTCATATCCTATGGCCTCCAGTGTATCTTAGATGGATCATATCTAGTCAGAGTCCTTTGAAGCTTCATGTGAGTCAGTCAGTCTGTCTTGTCTCCAGAAAAGATTTTGCATCTACAACAATGCAATCAAACATCAAAACTCAAACTGAAAACAATCTGTGCTTTTTCATGCTTTTATCTCCTTGTATGCTTACTAATTCACATTGAGATTTTTGCATATTGTGTCCCTTCAAGCTCTTTGATGATGTCCTTTATAGGATTTAGAGCGTGATGACTGGGGGCATAATATTTTCTTTGTCTTTTGCTTGTATGTGAAAATCTAACAACTTTAGAAATTCTGGATTGAAATGGTGTCTGACTATAAGAGCCTCTATCTCAAATTGGATGGCCATGCGTACCTCAACCATTGATACCCAGAAAATTCAAAGAAGTTTGATCTAACTATTGTCTTTTTTGAGTGAGTTCTTTCTCCTACTGTGAAACGCGATCTTGCCTAAGGATGTGAACGATAAAGGGTCACTATGGGTAATTCACACTGGATCTAGAATGATCTCTTGACTATTTGATGTGTTTACAATGCAAGGCATATTCAGGTCATCATGAAATTTATGTTTTGATGCGTATACAAATTGCTATATCAAGATGGACATGATATTTAGGTCATCCTGGCATTTGTGCCTTGGTACTTATATCTAATCTGACATTCCAAAAATAAAATCAATATTCATATGTCCATGGTTGTTTGACCAGTGGGGGTTGTATTGATTCTTGTGCATACAAATCAATATTCATATGTCTATGGTTTCATGGCTAGTGGACATTGTATTGATTTATCCCGTTACCTAAAAGTTCAATGATGATAAAAAATCGACACATGATCAGTGACTAGGTCTTAGGTCTTAGGTTGCATTTCATTTTGCATGTCTCATTTCATTTTGCATGTTGCATGATCTCACAATGGCTAAATGAACTTCAATGCTTAAACAATTCTCCACTCACCTCTTCCAATCTAACAAGAGCTGAATCCCACACGAAGGTTCCTCTAATGAAGTAGCAAGTAGAATCTTTTTTTGGGATCAAAATTCAAATCTGAGATCATTCATATTATTAACTACTTGCATATTCGACCTTCAATCATCATAGAAATCTAGTATTCAACTTAATTGATTATCTTACATCAAACTATCAAAATTTCAACTTGGTCAAACCTCATCAAACATGGTCTCTAGGACCTCTAAACGATGTAGAATGCATTCTTGAATGTGTATAACCACTTTTCCAATCAATTAACATGCTTCTAAACTCTCAACGCTGACTTTTCTTGTCAGATTTCAATTTTAATCCCGAAGGGGGCATGATATTGCACATCAATTCAAAGTCTGTAAATCAAAATTCTATCGATCAAGTCTATCAATATCTTTCATCAGTGATCAAGACAAACAATCACGTCTAGTTACTGATTCATCAAAAGTCCTCATCGCTCGGGGAAAATCTATCATCACTTGGGGCATATCAGATTCATCAAGATCCATACCAATCTGGTATTCTCCTAATCTTGTAAACTATATCAGTTTTTGCAACCATCAGATCATAGTGTTCTTTCCTTGGTTCTTCGACGACTGAAGTGTTTGCATGTGATACCTGCTAGTTCTGCTAAGACAATCGAGTCTAGAACGGGTCACTCACTTCTTTGCAATCTTAAGGTTTGGAATCAGGCATTTTGACACTTTTTCGCAATCATAGGTTCATTTTCTGTTATAGTGAACATTATCTTTAGTCACTCAGGACCTATTATCTCCATATCAAATCAATATCAATTAGCTTCTATCTCATATCAATTATCAATTTCAAACATCAATTTCATATCTTTATCAAACACAGACTTTCTTTGAACGACTGCGCTTCACACAGTAATTCAAAGAGGGGCAAAATGTAATACCCCAAAAAAGGGCTATAAGTTCATTAATATCCTGCATCTACATATCGAACGAAATCAACATCAAAGTCCTAATCTAAGGCACATTTTCACATCATCGAATCCTAATTGATTATCTTAAATTCTACATCGGGGAATATTCCTAGTAATATTCCTAATCATCATAATTATCTTTAATTTTATAATTATTTGGCAATAAATCACATTTATCCTAAAATTTGATTAATTAAATATTTTGCATATTTAATTAATTAGATTTAATATTTACCACTTAATTGTTTAATTAAATTTAATTCTATCTATTATTAATTGTATTATTTAATTTTGACAATAAATCAAAATTCTTATGAATAATTGATTAAATTCTTATTTAATTAATTAAAGCATGTTGTCATTATTTAATAATATAATTTTTAATAAAAGTTTGATAAAATAGTTATTTAACCCATAAATTAATTATTTTATTTCAAAAAGTAGTTAAGTTGAGAATAAATCACTTTATTTATTTATTAAATCATAATTATCCATGTGCACATTCAAGGACCAGTTAAACTCAAAATTGGAAAATCAATGCAAGTTGTTAGCTTTTTGAAACTCAACATCTTTTTGAGTTTTAAAGTTGATCTAAACTTCTAATTCGAGTTGAACTGTGCTTTTGCATGATTTTTGTGACTTAATTATCTTTATTTAAAAATAACTCAAAAATCAACCTGAGTTATTTGAGTGATTTATGGATTTCTTCCATGCACCTCCAAAGCCTTGGATTTTTATATAAACAAGGCTCATCTCTTCATAATTCATCTCTCAATCATCTCTCAAATTTGCATCCAAGCATCTCATATTTTTGCACAATCACGTTGGAGAATTGGAATTGGGAGAATCAAAGCTCTTGCGAATCAAGGCTATTGTGAGATCAATTTGTTTTTTTTACATTCATTTAGATTCTTTTTCATATCATTGTTAGCTTACTTTGCATGTTCATAGATCAATTTCATTCTAGCATAATTTCATATCAGTTTTTATCATTATTATTGCATAGAAAATATCAAAAAAATAGATTAATTGCATTCATATTTCATATCTAGATCAATTGCATTCAAATCCTTCATTTAGGTGTCGTCTAGGTCACTGATCTCGATAACAATCTGAGAACATTAATGTCGCACCTACTAGAAGGCAGTAAATCACTTGGTTAGATAGCTTTCAATTTTGCATGATTTGATTATAGCTAACCTCTAATGTTTTACTAAAGTGTTGTGTCTACAGATCAGGTACAATTTTCACACACACACTTCCCATCAGGAATGACTGCTTCTGACCAATCCATCTTTATTTCGCCACCCATATCTCGACAAAAGGTCTTGCTTAATAACATTCTGTAACTTGCTAGAATGTCCGCCACTAAGATTGTTAGCTTCAGTATTTTATCTAGATAGACGGCTAAAATAGCTTGAGCATCTTTTACTTTCCCTACTAGAGGTACTTGGTTGCCGTCCATTGAATAGCATCTTCCAAAACTTTTTGTCAAGGTTAGACCAAGGGCTTTGGCAACAGAGGATGGCATGATATTATCAGATGCTCCAAAGTCAATAATACAATTACTCAACTTAAGACCATTGAGGAGCAAGGAGATATAGAAAGGTTTAGGCTTTCTAGGCTCAAGTATATCACACTCAGCTTCAAGAGTGGAAGTATTGGAGGAATTATTTTGATTACTACTTGTTGGGGGAACTACCAATGGAGGTTGAACCAAATCTTTAGCTTGATTTGTCATGCATTGATTAGCATGTGAGGTATTAGGGGTATCACCTTTAACATATTGAACTAGCTTGTCAAGTTCCTTAGGATTTAACTTTAGATATTCCGCAGGTGAAATTTGGATAGCAGAAGATTAAAAAAATTCTACTATATCAAAAGAAGGAACCTTAGCACCCCTTTGCAATATTTTAAATTCTGGAGGTTTTACATTGGAGAAGGGAGGATTACTTAAAAGTACATTACTCTTGCTAGCTGTAGCCAATGACGAAGGGCTAGAATTAGAAGACCTCTGATTACGGGTAAGCATAGCACAGGTTGAATCTTCAAGAGTGGCCAAAATATCTTCTCTTTCTGAGTCTGATTCGTATTCTAGGTAAAATGAGCCAGAGTCACCAGGTCGCTCTTGAAATACTTCTTCAACCTTCATTTCTCCCAATAAATCTAGAGTTACATTCATTTGCATATGTCTCATCATATCAGGGCAGGTATCACCGTCATGATCCATTGTTAAGTGAAAAGAACACATAACTCCATCTCTGGAAGATCCCTCAATAGCAAGTCTAGGTTGGGCTGAAGATAAATGAGGAGTTCTATTATGGTACTGTCTTGGTGGTCTTTTGTTAGATTCTTGTGACATAGGTGAGTAAGTCACCCCTTATTTGGGTAATTGTCTCTTCAAGGCTATAACATCATTCATCAACCTTTGAACCACCGGGTCCATTGAAGAAGTTGAAGCTTGAGAAGATTGAACTTAGAGATCTTTCTTCCACTTTCCAGCCGTAATAAGATCATCTTCCAACTCAGTAGCCTGAGCTTGGGCTGCGTCCAAGTCTGCTAGTCTGCTTCTTCTTAAATCAAAACCAATATTAGGGGGCATGGAATTGATGAAGAAACATTGTTGATTTTTAGGAGTAGGCCTTTTAGCTATAGGAATTTTATGGACAACCTTATTATATCTTGCCACATAGTCTCTCATAGGCTCATGAATCTCCTTTTTCATCTATGTCAACTGAGCTAGTAAAGAATGTTCATTGTCAGCACTTTTAAAACACCCTTCAAAGGCAAGTTTCATAGAGTCCCAGTCAGTTATAGACCCAGTGGGTAGATGTCCAAACCATTCGGCAGCCCTTTCTGTGAGAGTTTGGATGAAAAGCCTGACTGCTACATCTTTAGTTTGAATCACCAATATAGTAGTAGCAACATTAAAAGTGTTAAAGTGTTCATCTACAGACACTATACCATCTCCCATGAACTTTGGAAGTACATCTTTGGCACCCTTAGGAAGGGCATTATGCTGAGCCAAAGCTAAAGGTCCAACTACGGCACCCCATGGCTATGCCATGATAACTATCAGGAAAATAGTTTGGAGAGGTGGGGCTTGAGTTCCTGACAAGGTTAAAGCTTGCCAATTATAGATCTTAGTAGAGGACCTAAAAGTCTCTCTTGGAGGAGAAGAAGGTCTTCTCTGGGCCTTTTTCTTGGGAGGATGAACCTTTGTGGTTTCAAGATTTCTCAATTCTTCAAAGACACTATTAAAGATTCCCACCTCTCTCTAAGATCTAGTATATGGTCTCGACCCCAGCTTGATAATTTTATTGCCTTGGTATGGCTCTTTCAACAACTACAGCTTCATGGGAAACTGGAATACCTCTCAACCATTTGCCAATTTTTTCTTCCTCTTCTAAAACTAATTGAACTTGCTAATACTGTTCATTACTTGTTCTTACTTTCCAGGCCAAGTTTTTTAAATATGCAATAATATCTTCTTGCGTGTCCTAAAAATCTAGACCAGGTTGCAAGACTGGGGGAAGTTCAACATGACTAGGTATTCTATTAGTAGGTAATACCATAGTTACACATATAATCCAAACATAGACATTGGCTTACTAATTCACCTCCCTAGTAGAGTCACCAAAAATCTATTAGTAAACAGATTTAGTTTTAATTTTATCTCTTGATAACTCTTCCCTATAGCCCTTTTTAAAACCAAATTTTTTTACTAACAATTGGGTAAGTGTTGGATGCTCTCCACTTCCCTATGAATTCTTTCTTAGGTACAACTCCCTAATTGAATTTTCAATTCAAGTTTTTCTTTTCTAACAATTATTCTGGTTTTAGCTTTTGACCTGAAATCTTATAAGGCTGCTCAAACATTCTTCAGATGTTCAGCATGTAAACGACTACTTTATGAGAAAGATTTGATCAAACAAAAAATCACAGTTTCCCGTTTCCAAAACATATAATTTACTAGAACTAAAATGTAATGATTTAATGATAGATTAACAAAAACCCCAAGAATGCTGGATAAGATTTTATATACCAGAAATGAAAATATCAATCAAACACAGGACATATGTTCATCCAATTCAAACTGCAAAGATTTGGAGCAAGTATATATATATATATATATATATATATATAATCAGATTGTTGTTTCCATAACATAGATCAAAACATGCAATAGAAAATAAATCCTTATACAGCCAACTCAGAAAATCTGAGAGTACTATTTCAAAGAAAACTTCTTCCAAGAAAAAATACTAAGTCTACCTTTCAAAATTTTCTAGCTCTTGCTTCTACGAAAACTAAGCTATTTAAAGTTTGAGCAAAGCCAAGAGGTCTCCCGAAAAACCTGACCTCTCGGTTAAACAGTTAAAATAGCTTAAAGAGTTAAAAGGACACCTGGCCCCATGAGTTTTAAAACATGAAATTGAAAAGATTAAATGTCAATCTCTACATCTTTATCGGAGGCACACTCCTCTTTTCCGGTGATATTCTCTCCTTCCGCTACAGTCTGCTTTGTCATCTCTAGCTACTTATGTGCCTGCAATAGTTCCTTGGTGTACGGCATGTGTGGTACCCTTAGGTTCATGATCCTAAACATTGCGGCTTCTTTGGTCCACTTTACTTTCCTGACTTTCTCGACGGTTAAAGGGAATTGGTCCACACCAAGATAGAGCATTGATTTGACTCAGGCAACCTGAGTTAAGTCTGAGGGTTTAGTGTTTAGTTTATCCTTAAGTTTCTTCATGGTGTTTTCAAACATAGCAAGAGCTATTTTCTATTCCTATTCTCCCATAGCAGCTTTATATGTATGAGCAAAGTTTATCACCTTAAGTTCAGTGATCATAGCCTTTTGTAACTGCTTGATCTTATGCTCACTGTCCTTGTCCTTAGAAATACTACTTCTAATAGTGCTCAAATGCCAACTTATATTTTTCTTGAGAATAAAGAAGATAGAGTCATCCTGTACTTTGACACCCTGATCTGTGCAGAACTTTACATAGCCATACTTTTCAATTTCAAGAAACTTGGACATGGTGGTGAACCATTTTTCTTCATCCCTCTCCCATACCTGTCTTTGAGATTGTAGTTCTCCTATCAAAATTTCTATATCATGCAGAACCTCATGCACATCTTTTAAATACTTAGAACCAGTCTTAAGGATTTCACAAATCCACTCCTCCATAGAAACTGCTAGAGCACCTCCCTTTTGAACTTGGTTGAGAAAATTCTTGCTTTCAATTGATTCTAGGTCAAAGACTTGGGGAGATTGAACTAAGGGAGTGGCATCAAAGCTACAGAAGGTGTTAATAAATTGTGATAGAGTCACTATAGTTTGTTTCAATTCCTTCTTTTCTTTTCCATCCTGCCAAGAAGAGTTCAACATTTGTTGTGCAGTCTCTTTGAATAAGTTATTTTTGCCAGCCTTGTCCATGTTTCCCAACTCTACTTTGGTAATCTCAAAGTCTTCAGCTTTAACCTCCTGTTCATCTTCCTTACCTTCCTTAGGTTTGTAAGTGGCAACTTCAGCAGTCTATTTTCTAGTTTTCTCATCAGTAAACATGCGAATCGTGCTCTTAACCTTTTTTGTCTTTGGATCTTTTGAACATATTTACTTACAATATCTTTAACATGAATTGAAGTAGGAACTAAATTATGCTTTTTACTTATAGTAGTTAATGACTAGGGAAGTGAAACTCCAGAACTCAAGGACTATTGAGGTGTCTTCATTAGCGTGGATATCACTTCCAATGTAGCATCATCCAGGTCGAAGAGGTCCTTCCCTATTTGTTCATTTTCTGATATATGGAAACTGATATCTTCCATTTTATCATCATCCAGGTTTACCATGAAAGGTTCTATCTGAGCCATATCTTTCTTTGTCCTTGACTTCATTCTAGATCTTGTTACCCTTTGTGGTAAAACAGTTGGGAGAGAATCAGTTACAATCTTCTTCTTTGAGTTCCTGACTCAAGATTTCTCGGAAGCCCCTGCAGTTGCAATATGTGGAGGTGAATTAGAAATAGAAACAAAAGGATCTAAAGGAGAAAATGCAACTTCTTTTTCTACTCTAACTCCTTTTCTCTTCCTTCTTCTCTGTAGTCACTCATTGGTTAAGTGAATCACATGTGAAGTTCTCTCCTCAATGTCATCTTCTTCATTTTTAGACCAGTCAACAATCACTTCATTTTTCTCAATATATTTTTTGTAATTAGGATCAAACATATCTGACCTGTCATCAGTGACTCCCTCTACATTTATTTGTAACCTCATGGATTGAATCTGTGAAACACACAAATGACTATGTTCTCTTTCTTCTACCTGTGACTCATCTTTGCAATCCTCCCAAAAATCTTCTAGGTGAGGGATGGGAAACATATGTGCCCTAAGGCCCAGGACTCCACTAGCATAATTCTTATTGTCAAACCCCACCCATTCTGCATAAAATTTGAAGCTAAAATGATGGATACCGCACCCAATGCTAACAGCATCCACCATGGTATTACATGATAGTCTTCCTAAAGAAATAGGAAAAACTTTTATCCATTCATCTTCAAGTAAAAATCTTTTCAAAACTATTGATAACTACAGGAAAATTTCAGCCAATACAAAACATTCAAGGGTGTACCTAGGAAGCCTTAATGGTTGATCTTCAAAACCCCCAACCCTGATATAGGTAAATTTTGGGAATTGAATGTAGTAGCTCCCATACTTGGTTATCAAATTTTGAGCTTCAGGACTGATTCTTTTACCTGGTGTACTAACCAGTTCATAACACAGTTTACCCAGAAAGGTATCATGGACTTTTTTATAATTTTCAATAGCTTTATTTTTCTACAAAAGGGGATAGAATTCATACACACTCATATTTGCAACCAAGGGTTCATGAGGGAGACCGAGCCAAGATTTGCTACATGCAAGACAGTAAATGAGATACGAGGACATAAAGAAATAACTCCTTGTTAACTTGGATGTGTTAAGCTATTCCCTTAGAGAGCTTGCGATTAACTCAGCCCAATCAAGAATTTGGGTCCCATCCAAGATAATCTGGACATAAAAGTACATCCAGTCAAAAAATAAAAAGGTAACCTGAGAACCACTGACCCGGTGTAACATGACTATGAGGTCACTAATGTATGGATGAACATGGGTCCTATTAAACTTCTTTGGGAGGCGAGAACCACCCCTCTAAGGATTCAGTAACCAATTTCTAGCCATAGAGGTGCGGTTTGCATCTCTATTTTCATTAAATTTTACAATAGATTGGGTTGGCGAGAAGGTGGAGAAATCCTTTTCTGGTATTTATAGGGCTTGAGCAACTAACTCCCTCTTAATGGGTATCAGAATGGAGCCATCTTTCTTCTTTATAGATTCAGTCCTCGCATCATAACATTCAATACACTTAAAAATGAGCTCAAGACGGGCAATAGTGAGAGGAAATGTGGTTGTAGAACATAAATCACTATGTAGAATTTCTAGAGCTGGTGTGTCATCTAAAGAATTCAA
>BSBK01005630.1:367500-485000 GCA_027943335.1 Chamaecyparis obtusa
TCATGGTTGTCCCAGGGTAGGGAATAGATAGATGGTGATCTATGCTATAGACCATTTTCTCCAATCCTCCTAGAAGACTCTCCTCAAAGAGAATTTTAGCAGCTTCAATGACTTCTTCCTACCTTCATCCAGCAAAGGTGGAAAGGGATATAAAGATCCCAATAATATTGCCATTGGTGTGGAAAGTAAATTAATTATTGAAGTGGTTATCACCTAGCCCCTTTTCCAAAGCCCTTCTTACTGATATAGAGATAGGGTTCATTAGCTGGTTCCAACTTTCCAGTTTGATAGCACCCCTAAATGCCATTTCTCTCCTATCAAGGATAGCAAAGGTAATAAGCCTAGTTTCCATTCTAAAAAAAACTTCTCTGAATCATAATCCAATCTCTTTTTTAGAAGAGAGTTCTTGTTAAGTCATGTACCCACTAATCCTATTAATACCTGTAAACTAAGTAAGATTTTTGAGTCATGATTGTATTCTCAATTCCCATCTTTTCATCATTAAATCCAAAGCTTAATCCTAGCCTTTGAATCCACGTCATGTCACTAATGACTTAAATATTTCTAAATCTAGTTATACTTGGGAAGGGAGGAGAGAAATCCTCCCTTTTTATTGGACCTTGTAAAAAGCCATTAGGATCTAGAAAGTTCACAGAGGATGAAAGCCTGCTAAATGATGTTAGTACCTCTTGGGTAATGATGAAAGTTCAATACTATTAATTAGTGAGAGGGATCTAGGCCAAGTGGCTTGTGAGTAGAGAATGAGAGTAAATGTGTTTAATCCCACTTGTGTGAGAGTACTTCAAGAGAGCAGTGTATAATAATTTTTGATCTTATCTATATTTTTATTTGATGATTCACTTAAAGGTGGATTACTTATGCTTATGGTTAAATGTTTTTGAATAGAAATGAGTACCATTTCTTGTGTATTTTCATTATTAAATACCTAATGTTACTTGTCTTAATGAGTTTATAACCTGATTTCTATGATATAATTCTAGTGAGAGGGTGCAAAAATATGTTTGTATATAGTGTCTGAATATAAATGATTTTTCCCTAACATAGTCTACTGTGGGTATTAGATGCTTGGTTCTAAGCTTCAGAAAATAGGATAGGGCTCGAAAGTCCTGATATTGAGGGTTCTCTTATGAGAGTAGAACCCCATCTGCACCTAAATTGGCTAGTTCATTTGCTCTCTTATTGCCCTCCCTATAGATGTGGTTAATAAAGATTATTTTAAAAGATTTACAAAGGTTTATAGCTTAGGAAAGGAGGTAATTTAATCTCTAGTTAATAATTCCTCCTTTCCTAAGTGCATTAATAATGATTGCCGAATCTCCTTCTATTTCAAGGTGTTGTAATCCCATGGAGGCACATTTATGAAGTCCTCTAACTAAAGCACAAAGTTCCACCCAGTTGTTGGTTTCAATTCCAATCAGAGCAGCCAGTGAGAAAATTCACTTCCCTTCTTGGTTATGAATACAACACCCTATTCCAGCTATCCCCAGATTCCCTCTAGAAGCTCCGTCAAAGTTAAGTTTGAACCATCCTTCCATTGGAGGGCTCCATTTACAATATTTTCTCTTGGATACCTTATTTTGATTTCCTGAGCCAATAAAGGGGGGGATGGAGAGACCTATCCATTTTCCTCACAATTTTCCATCTAGTGACTCATATAAACATCCATTTTTTGGATTTTAGAGATTCTGCAATTCATGTTCTCTATGATGGAAGACTCAATTTTGTTGCATAGTTGTCTCCAGTCTAGTTTTTCCTCTTTAAAGATTCTTCTATTTCATTCTTTCCAAATTTCCCAAACCAAAATTGAGGGGGAAGAGTCCATAGGATAGCATAAATGCTATCTTTTTTAATGACCGGCCATGCCTGTAGCATTGCAAGGAGAGAGTGGGGAAAAGCCGATGACCATCCCAAGTTCCCTGCAAGCCACTTCCAACATTGATTCATAAAGGGGCAGTTTAAAAATAAATGGTCAACATCCTCTTCACAACTCTCATAGAGGGAGAATTTACAAGGACCTAAGAAGCCTAGCTTCTTGAATCTTTCTGCAGTTAAAAGACTATAATTTAGGCCTAGCCAAGTACAAAATCCTTCTTTAGGGAGACAACCTTTACTCCAACATAGGTTAATTGGTATTTTAGTTTTGGGCCTTTTGTAACTTTGGGAAATGAGATTGTACCCATCTTTTGTGTTATATTCACCCATTTTAGATCCATCCCATACTAATGTATCTTTAGAATTATTTAATGAGATCTTCCTCTTATTTAGAATCTCTGTAACTACCTCCTCTTCTGCTAATGATATCCCTAATCCTGTCAGGAACCTCCATACCCATTCTTCTC
Organism: Chamaecyparis obtusa; assembly: GCA_027943335.1. Lineage (NCBI taxonomy): Eukaryota > Viridiplantae > Streptophyta > Pinopsida > Cupressales > Cupressaceae > Chamaecyparis > Chamaecyparis obtusa. The sequence goes on from BSBK01005630.1 coordinate 369,861, forward strand.
TATTAAAAATGATATAGTCCTTGAGGAGGATTCCAATCTTACCCTTCAAGAAATTTATGAGGGGGGGGGGGGGTAAGTAAACAATTGGATGTTGCTTCATAATGCCACCATGAATCATCCTAGAAAAGAATCTCCTCACCAATACCTGGGCACCAAGTTAATTTCTTCATAATAATGTGTCTACATTCCAACATGAAATTCCATATTCTTGATCCTTTAGGAGGATTAGTTTCTCTAAAAATATTGATGGGGGACTCACCTTTGAAGTATTTGTGAATGAGGAGTTTTTCCCATTTAGATTCTGGGTTCCTGAATAATCTCCATATTAAATTGGCACCAAGGGCACTCCCTTGATCCCCTAAGTTTTTTAGACCCACTCCCCCTTCTTTTGGTTTGCAAATATTTTCCCACAAAATTAAGGGAATTTTCTTATTTTCATTACTCCCTTGCCAAAAAAAAGTTCTTAAGTGCTTGATGATTTCTGATTTTTTGTTAGAAGGGAGATGCATACTTGATAATTGGTAATTTGGCATAGCTTCCAAGACTGACCTAACCATAGTTTCTCAGCCCACAAAGGATAGCCATCTTCATTTCCATGAATTTATTTTGTTCTTAATTTTTCCAATTATGGGGTCCCATATATCTATTTCTTTTTTGTCCTTAACTAGGGGAAGGCCCAGGTATCTACAAGGAAGCTTACCTTGCTTAAAATTAAAGATTTGACAAATATCTTTCTCAACCTCTTTGTCAGTATTAAAGAAAAATATTTTTGATTTTTTTGAGTTAATTTCTTGTCCCAAAGATTTTGTATATGATTCCAGAATCTTCTTAAAGGATCTTGCCTCCTTTTTTTTACTAGCCCCATATAAAAAAGTGTCATCAACAAAATGCTGATGTGTTGTGGGATCTAATTGGTTGTTAATGGTTATTCCCTCAATAGTACCCCCTTTCATGTTCTTTTGAGATAGCCCTACCTAATGCTTCTGCCATAATGATGAATAAGAAGGGGGAGATAGGGTCTCCCTGTCTTAACCCTCTAGAGATACCAAAAAAACCTTCTGGGGTTCCATTCACTAACACAAAGATCATAGGGGTGGAAATGCATTCAAAGATTAAATTAATCTAGCTCCTAGAGAATCCAAAGGCTTCTAAGAACTTGCATAGGAATCTCCAATCTACTTTGTCATATGCTTTCTTTATGTCTAGTTTGATGAGCATACTAGGATTCTTATTTTTTTGGCTCGAGTGGATGGCCTCTTGTGCAATGATGATGCCATGAAAGATAGATCTTCCTAGAACAAACCCTGTTTGTTCCTCGCTTATGATTAGTTGAAGGAGTTTTTGTAGTCTAAATGATAGGGTTTTAGTAAGAATTTTATATAAGGTATTGCATAGTGCAATTGGTCTAAAACCATTGAGGCTTGTTGGCTTATCTTTTTTGGGAATAAGGGAAATAAAAGTGTTATTTACTTCCTTAAGTATTTTCCCTGAGTTTCTAACACCTTCTAGTGCTTCCGTTACTTCCTTTCCTATGAAGTGCCAACACTTCTGAAAGAAAATAGGTGAAAAGTCATCTAGCCTGGTAGGAGATTTATCCAAATTCATTTGCATTAGAGAATTTTTAATTTCCTCTATAGTGAATTTATTTGTTAATACTTTGTTATGTTGTTTAGTAATAACTTTAGGTATATTTTTAAGAAGTTCTATTTGACTATCTAAGTTAGAATATTCCAAATTGTTAAGAATGTTACTAAATAAATCCACTGTTTCAGTGGCTCTTTCTTTTGAGTTGCTCATGGTATGACCCCTCTCATCTGTAATGTTGGATATCCTGTTGGTATTTTTTCTTTGTTTCATGCTATTATGAAAGAATTTAGTATTTTTGTCACCTACTTCCAGCCAGGTTTCTCTTGACTTTTGTTTCCAAAATATTTCTTCTCTCACCAGTATCTCTTCATAATCCATGAGTAGATTTTTTTCCTTATAGTAGAGATCTTTATTCATTCCTACCTGAATGAATTGAGAATTAATATCATTCAAATCTTTCTCTATGGATAATTTTCTCTTGAAGATATTTCCAAACTTAGTCGAGTTCCATTCTAACAATTTTCTTTTAATCCATTTTAGTTTGTTGACTATAATGAACATCTTGGATCCTGATATGTTGGGTTATGACCACCAAGTCTCAATTAGATTTAGGATTTCTTATGAAGGCGCATTTTTTTGGTTTTGTTTGTGTCAAAATGTTGAGAAGTATTGGGTAATGATCTGATCTAGATACCAGTAAGATATTGGCTACAAGGGAGAAATCATAATTGGTCAAGCTTCCTTTGAGGAAGAATCTATCTACCTTCTCTGCTATGTTGCAGAAACCTTGTCTCCTATTGTTCCATGTGAAGTAATTGTCCTCTGTCAGAATTTTAAGAAGGGAGTTTCTATCCCTCCAGAGGATAAAGTCTTTAGCTGCCAAGGAAAGTGTATTCGTTCCTCCTCTTTTTTCTGATAGCTTTGTTATCACATTATAGTCTCCTTCTAAGATACAAAGTGTGTCATTCATTTGACTGAGGTAAGATTCTATTTCATGCCAAACTGAAAGTTTCTCTCTATTTTGAATAGGACTGTGAACATTAATTATGTTAAAAGTTAGAGTATTTCTAAAGTTCCTAACCATTCAACTCATCCAAAATTGATTTCTTTCTATTATGTCTATTGAAATGCATCGTGGGTCCCAAATGATGTTCAGGCCTCCAGAAGCACCTATTACTGGTGATGCTTCAAGTTCTCTAAGTCCCAATTTCCTTTTAAAATTTTCCATTTCTATGTTATCTAGCTTAGTTTCTTGTATTAACATCATTTCTGGGTTATGGTTTTTAATGCAGCATTTAATTAATCACTTCTTGTTAGGGGAATTCATGCCCCTAACATTCCAAGAAAGGACATTCATGGCTCATTGGGAAGGCTCTTCCCCTTCCCTACATTAAGAATTGATGTAATTTTAACTTGACCTATTGATTGTCTTGCCAATTCTCTTAATTTTGCATTTGGCTTCCTTCCTCTTTTTCTTGCTTTTTTTGCATAGTTAGGAGAGTTCCTGCTATTTATTAGATGAGTAATGCCTAGAGTTTTTGGGTCTTGTGATTCCTTATTTTTAAGATCAATTAACATTTCTTCCATTGAACCTCCTCAAGTTGCAACATTCGAATTGATACATTCAATAAGTAGCTCTTTCTGAAGTTCTAATTCTTCTTTATCACAAATTTCATGCATGAATTGGTCCATTAGTTCTTCTATCAATGATTCCCCTATAAATTCTTCTATTGTGTTAAAATCTTCTTGAATTTGTCATTTTCGGATTTCATTTCCTTAGGTACAAGTAACATAATCAGGATCTGATCCATATAGCTATCTATTGTTTCCTTCAAGGGGCTGCTTTCAACTTCCTTAGTCAGATTATCCTTATCCTTTCCCATCTTTGTTAGGTTGTCTTCATTCTTCCCCTTATCCTTCTCATGACTTTGCAAATTTAACTTATTTGAGACTTCGAGAGCTAATGATATGTCTTCAGCCAAACCATCTATGGCTTTGTTGATTATCTGCCTATCTTCCATTTGAGAACTTGCCATTGGTTGGGATACAATTTTTTTTATCGATCCTGGCTTCTTTTGTAATGATTGCATCTGACTTAACGGGGGATGGCCTAATTGGAGTTAACTTTTTCCCACTCTTTGGGTTTGAGGGGATTCTTGAAAAAACTAGGCTCTTTTGCCTTTCCATTGTTGTTGAAGGGGATCTATCTAAGAAATTAATCAAAAAGCCTCCTACTACATCATTAAGATGGATGGCCACTCCTTCTGAAGGGACTACTCCTGTCTGAATAGGACTATTGTTACCTGAATCCTTCTTGAAATCTATTATCACTTCCTTCATAATAATAGGGTTTATATTATACATATTTAAACAACTCTGAATTAGAATAGGAGGACAAGATTTAATGAAGATGTCCATCTCAACTATGATCAAATTTTCTGGTTGAGGGTACTTTATTTTCATAGATCTAACAAATTTTTGTAATTTAATTTAATTGTTTTTAAGAATTTTTTTGTTAAAACATTCTATGGGCATGTTGGTTAATTTAATTTTTCTAGTTACTATGATGTCCTACAAATTATAAGGGTTGAAGGATGGAATCAAGTCCAATATTGTGAAATCATACCCAAGAAATTTAGGGCATCTATTGTCTAAGAATTTTTCCTTCGTTTCAATGTTAAAACAAAAAATAAACAAAAATTCATCTGGAAGAAGTGATATACTTACTTGGTTGTTGAGATTTTGCGAGAGCCAATCTGCTATCATGGTTGCTGGAACTCCATACCCATTCCATCTCAAGAAAACTCCCTTACAACGCATGATTTCTTCAGATTGTTCTATGAAGTCATCCTCAATTTTAATTAATAGGGGTGAATGCAGAATGCTTCTGCGGTGGGGAGGAGAGTAAGGTGGGATTTTAGGATGTATGTCGATATGGTTTAAGATGACAAAGTGCATTTCAATTATGCATAGGAGTCTATGTTTTGATCGAGGACTAAGTAGGTTTGTGGGTCAAATTTTTATGGTGTTTGTCAGGGACTTGAAAATGAGAGGGGGGTTCCTTTTGGTTTTGATGAAGGGTACTCCCCTTAATACCACAAACACATAACAGAAATAGAGAAACAACAAAAATAATATGCAAGAACAGAAAATTGGCTTCTTATTATCTCCACAAATGTGGAACTACAAACTTTCAGAATTACAATATGCAAGCCACATGGGCATTCCCTTACAATATTGATGCAGGAGCATCCTGGGTGTAAGAGCAATCTTGCATCACCCAAAAATATTTCTATTTTTGTATTCAATAAGGGCTATCTTGTGCAGAGTTGCTATTTATGGAAACTTTCTATTTTTAGTAAGTTGGTCTTACAATCTTGGAATGTCCTAATTTTACATGTGGAGGTTCATCTCAATTATATCAGCCTACCAGCAAAGTTTCATGGCTAGATTAGGTCTAGTTTTGAAGATATTGAAGATTTTTGGTATTGGCAGCACGGTACAAAAACTTTGAACTTAGTTTTGAAGGCTTTAGAGGCCTCGGATGAGGTTGAAGATTTGGATGATGGGCACTTTGCGTGGGTCAATCCTGTAGAGCACTTTGTGGCATTTCTAGAATGGGGTTATAATAGCCAATCAGGTCAATGGGTGATGACTTATGGTCTTCGAAAGTTGGGTCACTTGAAATGGTGGAAAATAATTTTTTTTCAAAATTTCTTGTTGGGTTTCAAAAGTTATTTTGAGCTGAATTTGATGTAATATATTGTAAAATAAAATAATTCTAAGTTTGGTCGGCCCTAAGGGCTAAATTTCTAGAACCTTCTCAGGCAGTGGAAATTGCCTATATAAAAAAGGCTCGTAGTGTTGTCTAGGGCAGTTTTGGGTAGTAGATCTAGATATTGATTCGAGGCTTTATCCTACAAAATATTGTAAGGGAATGACCATGTGGCTTTGCATATTGTAATTCTGAAAGTTTGTAATTCCACATTTGTGGAGATAATAAGAAGCCAATTTTTTGTTCTTGCATATTATTGTTGTTGTTTCTCTATTTTTGTTATGTGTTTATGGAATTAAGGGGAGCACCCTTAATCAAGTGGTATCAGAGTAGGAGTTCATGAGTGTGTAAATAGATCACCGACTATGAGGTAGTTTCCACCAGGACCGTGGTTAAGGTTTCAGTGCAAGAAGAGATTCACAGAGGAATGAATCTTAATGTTAGAGATGAAAGTGAGGATGAAGCCGAAGAAGAATATCAAGAAGGAGAAACTGAAGTTGTGAATCAGGAGGAAGAAAGACTTTTTCAGGCAATTTCCAAGATTGGGAAAAGACCTAAGATTGAGGTTCCTACATTTTCTAGAAATCTTAACCTAGAGGAATTGATCAACTGGATCAATGAATGTGAGGAATATTTTAAGTATGAAGATGTTGAGGATCTTGATAGGGTCAAATTTGTGAAGGCCAGACTGAAAGGTCATGTGAAGATTTGGTAGCAAGAGATTCAATTGGAGTGAAATAGAAAAGGGAAAGATAAAATCACAAGATGGGATCGAATGGTGGATAAATTGAATTGACAGTTCATTCCTGTTGATTATGAGCTTGACCTACTAAAGAAAATGCAAAGTTTGAAGCAAGCAGGAAGATCTCTTCAGGAGTATACAGAGGATTTCTATCGATTCCTCATTAGAACAGCCCATGTAGAAGCTGATAAGGAGAAAGTTGCCCGATACCTTAATGAGTTAAGGCCAAGCATTCAGGAGGAGTTGAATCTGGTTCGAATGAATAGTATTTAGGAGGCATACCAGTTTGCCCTAAAAGTAGAGGAAAAGCTGAACAAGAAGTTTGAGAGCAGACAAAATGGAAGAGGTCGTGGTGGAAGATCTGGTGGACGGTCATATGGTGGCTGAAATGAAGATCTGAAAAAGAAGGATGAGGCTAGTAGCAGCTAGAATCAAAGAGGAAAAAATTCCAATCATTTCCAAGATCAGAATAATAGAGATCAGAGAGGAAGAGGAAGAGGACAAGGTTCAGGAAGAGGAGGCTTCTGTGGAACATGTTTTCACTATGGAGAAGAAGGTCATAGGGCATTTGATTATCCTCAGCGCCAAGGCAAAATATACAGGAGAAATGAAGGCTAGGCCAGAGTTGCACATGTAGGTGAAGATGCTAGATCATCAAATTCTGAAGATGCTAAAAGAGGAGAAATGCTAATTAATAAAAGAGTCCTGCTGAGTGGTTAGAATGAACTGAACAAAGGAGGAGCCTGTTTTGCACTAGATGCAAATGTGAGGGTAAATGCTGCGATGTGATTATCGATAGTGGAAGCACTGACAATTTGGTGTTAGAAGAGATGGTGATAAAGTTGAAGCTCAAGAGACAGAAACACCCACATCCATATCAGATTGCCTAGGTGCAAGATGACCACAAGGTCATGGTCAGTGAACAGTGCCTGGTAAAGTTCAAGATCAGTGGGTACCAAGATGAGGTACTATGTGATATCATCTCTATGGATGCATGTCATATGTTGTTGGGTAGACTGTGGTAGTTTGACAGATGTGTTGTACACGATGGACATGCGAATACCTATTCCCTAACAAAGGATGGAGTTTGACATAAGCTAAAGCCATTGAAGGAGACTGAAGAAAAGGTATGTGGTAATGCAAGAATAAATTTTGTTGATAGAAGAAAATTCTTAGATGGTATGAGGCATGAGCATGTGTATTTTTCTTTAATTCTAAAAGCTAGTAAAGAAGAAGTAGAGAATTTACCTGTAGAGTTTGCCGATTTGTTGAATGATTTTTAGGATATTGTATCCAATAATGTACTTGATGGATTACCACCCATAAGGAAGATCGGTCATTAGATGGATTTGATTCCAAGAGCTAGTTTTCCAAACAAGGCAGCACATAGAATGACACCAGCAAAAAGTGAAGAGTTGAACAGACAAGTACATGATTTGTTACAGAAGGGATTAATTTGGGAGAGCCTAAGTCCATGTGCTGTACCAGCAGTATTAGCACCAAAGAAGAATGAAGAATGGAGGATGTGTACCGATTCCAAAGCAATAAATAAGATCACAATCAAGTATAGGTTTCCATTGCCATGAATGGATGATATTATGGACTGTTTGAGTGAAGCTGTGTATTTCTCAAAGATAGATCTGAAGAGTGGATATCACCAGATTTAGATCAGAGAAGGAGATGAATGGAAGACTACCTTCAAGACAAAGGAAAGACTGTATGAGTGGTTAGTCATGCCTTTTGGGCTAACCAATGCACCAAGCACTTTCATGCGGCTCATGAACGAGGTTCTAAAAGAATTTCTAGGTAAGTTTGTCATTGTTTACCTAGTTGATATTTTGATCTTTAGCAAGACATTGGAGGAACATATGATGTATATTTATATGGTGTTTAAGAAGCTGAGAGATGAGAAATTATTGATTAACTTGAAAAAGTGTAGTTTTGTGAAGAAAGAGTTAGTGTATTTGAGATTTGTAGTTTTAGCAGAAGGTCTAAAAATGGACACAGAGAAGGTACAGGCTATCCTTGAATGGCCTACTCCAAGGAGTGCTACTAAGGTAAGATCTTTTCATGGTTTGGCTAGCTTTTACAAAAAGTTTATTAGAAATTTTAGTAGTATTTGTGGACCCTTGACTGAAACAATGAGAGGGGATAGAAAAGAGTTTAAGTGGACTAATGGGGCAGAAAAGAGTTTTCAATTGTTGAAACAAAAAGTTATAGAACAACCTGTTTTATCACTTCCAGATTTTAATAAGGTGTTTCAAGTAGATTGTGATGCTAGTGGTACTGCAATAGGAGCTATTATGAGCCAAGAAGGTAAACCTATTGCTTATTTTAGTGAGAAGTTAAATGATGCCAAGAGAAAATATTCTATCTATGATCAGGAATTTTATGCTATAGTTTAGGCATTAAAGAAGTGGAGACATTATCTGCTTCCTAAAGAGTTGGTTTTGTATACTGATCATCAAGCGTTGCAATATTGGAATAGTCAATCAAAGTTAAATCAGAGGCATTTGAAATAGGTTGAGTTTTTGCAGAGTTATACATTTGTTTTGAAACACAGAAGTGGAAAGTCTAATAGGGTTGCAGATGCTCTTAGCAGAAGGCAACTATTGTTGATAGAGATGCAGATTGAAGTGGTTGGGTTCAAGGAACTCAAGAATTTGTATCTAGAAGATCCTGATTTTGGTGGAGCTTGGAAAGCTTGTAAAGAGCCTGTTATTCTAGATAGGATGAAATGGCTGGATTTTATCATCCAAGATGATATGCTATTCAGAGGGAGTCAGTTGTGCATTCCAAGAAGTTCTATGAGAAAGAATCTCATCAAAGAGAAGCATAGTGGAGGATTGGCTAGACATTTTGGTCGTGATAAAACCCTTGCTTTGGTTGGCAAGAATTATTATTGGCCACAATTGCAGCAAGATGTGAAGAAGTTTGTATAGAGTTGCAGAGTATGTCAGATGGTAAAAGGAGTGAAGTAGAATACAGGGTTGTATCAACCATTACCTGTACCAGAAAAGCTTTGGGAGGATATCAGTATGAACTTTGTTCTTGGTTTACCGAGGACACAGTGGGGACATGATTCAATTTTTGTAGTAGTTGATATATTTTCAAAGATGGCACATTTCATTCCCTGCAAGAAGACTAATGATGTTGTTCATGTAGCAGAATTTTTTTCAGAGAAGTGGTGAGACTACATGGTTTTCCAAAGACCATAGTTTCAGATCGAGATACTAAGTTTGTTGGATATTTTTGGCAGACATTGTGGAAGAAGTTGAAGATAGATTTGAAGTTCAGTTCATCACATCATCCACAGACTGATGGGAAAACAGAGGTGGTGAATAGGAGTTTGGGAAATTTGCTGAAATGTTTGGTTGGAGATAAGCCAATAAGATGGGATTTGATTTTACCACAAGCAGAATATGCATACAATAATTCTGTCAATAGGAGCACTGGTAAATCACCATTCTAGATAGTATATGGAAGTAGTCCAAGAAATGCATTTGAATTGAGAAAGATAGATAAAGGAGAAATAAGTAGTGCTGAAGCTGAGGATTTTGCAAAACACTTGAAGAACATCCATGAGGAGGTGAGGAAGCATATTACCAAGATGAATGCACAGTATAAGGCTAAGGCAGATGAGAAAATGAGGCATAAGGAATTTCAAGTTGGGGATGAAGTCATGGTTCATTTGAGGAAGAAGCGGTTTCTAGTTGGTACATATAACAAGCTAAAAATGAAGAAGTTTGGACCATGTAAGATACTAAAGAAGCATGATTTAGGAAATGCATATGAGGTAGGATTACCTACTAAGCTGAATATTTCACCAGTGTTTAACATTTTAGATTTGACAGAGTATCATGAAGGAGGTGTTGAAGATGAGGTTGTAGCAGCATAGTGGAGTATTCCAGCAACCAGTTCAGATATCAAGGAGATTGAAGACATACTGGACAGTCGTGTTGGTAGAAGCACAAGGAATAGGACATATGAAGAGTATTTGGTCAAATGGAAATGATGACCTGTTGAAAATTCATCATCGCTAACAAAAGAGGAGGTTAACTATCTTAGTTTTCCTCTACACACCTGAGTCATGATAGGGTCACTTCTCAAATTACACCAGATGTCTGATGTAGGAGCATCGTGGGTGTAAGAGAAATCTTGCATCACCCAAAAATATTTCTATTTTTGTATTCAATAAGGGCTATCTTGTGCAAAGTTGCTATTTATGGAAACTTGCTATTTTTAGTAAGTTGGTCTTATGATCTTAGAATGTTCAAATTTTACATGTGGAGGTTCATCTCAGTCATATCAGCTTGCCAGCAAAGTTTCATGGCTAGATCAGGTCTAGTTTTGAAGATATTAAAGATTTTCAATATTGGCCACAGGGTACAGAAACTTCAAACTTAGTTTTGAAGACTTTAGAGGCCCTAGATGAGGTTGAAAATTTGGGTGACGGGTGCTTTGCATGGATCAAGCTTGTAGAGAACTTTGTGGCATTTTCAAAATGGGGTTATAATAGCCAATCGGGTCAACGAGTGATGACTTATGGTCTTCAGAAGTTGGGTCACCTGAAATGGCAGAAAATAATTTTTCTTAAAAATTTTTGTTTGGGTTTCAAAAGTTATTTTGAGCTGACTTTGATGTAATAAATTGTAAAATAAAATAATTCTAAGTTTGGTCGGCCGTAAGGGCTAAATTTCTAGAACCTTCTCGAGCGGTGGAAATTGCCTATATAAAAAAGGCCCGTAGTGTTGTCTAGGGCAGTTTTGGGTAGTAGATCTGGGTATTGATTCGAGGCTTTGTCGTATAGAATATTATAAGGGAATGCCCATGTGGCTTTGCATATTGTAATTCTGAAATTTTGTAATTCCACATTTGTGGAGATAATAAGAAGCCAATTTTCTGTTCTTGCATATTATTATTGTTGTTGTTTCTCTATTTTTGTTATGTGTTTGTGGTATTAAGGAGAGCACCCTTCATCAAAAATTCTGTAGGACAAAGCCTCGAATCAATACCTAGATCTACTACCTAGAACTGCTCTAGACAACACTACGGGCCTTCTTTATATAGGCAATTTCCACCGCCTGAGAAGGTTCTAGAAATTTAGCCCTTAGAGCCGACCAAACTTAGAATTATTTTATTTTACAATATATTACATCAAAGTTGGCTCAAAATAACTTTTGAAACCCAAACAGAAATTTTGAAGAAAAATTATTTTCCACCATTTCAGGTGACCCAACTTTCGAAGACCATAAGTCATCGCCCGTTGACCTGATTTGCTATTATAACCCCATTCTAGAAATGCCACGAAGTGCTCTACAGGCTTGAGCCATGTAAAGCGCTCATCACCCAAATTTTCAACCTTATCCGGGGCCTCTAAAGCCTTCAAAACTTAGTTTGAAGTTTCTGTATCCTGCTGCCAATACCGAAAATCTTCAATATCTTCAAAACTACACCTGATCTAGCCATAAAACTTTGCTGGCAGGCTGATTTGACTGAGATGAACCTCCATATGTAAAATTAGACATTTCGAGATCGTAAGACCAACTTACTAAAAATAGCAAGTTTCCATAAATAGCAACTCTGCACAAGATAACCCTTATTGAATACAAAAACAAAAATATTTTTGGGTGATGCAAGATTGCTCTTACACCCAAGATGCTCCTGCATTAGACATCTGGGGTAATTTGAGAAGTGACCCTATCACGACTTAAGTGTGCAAAGGAAAAATAAGATGGTTAACCTCCTCCTTTGTTAGCCATGATGAATCTTCAACAAGTCGACCTTTCCATTTGACCAGATATTCTTCATATATCATGTTCCTTATGCTTCTGCCAACATGACTGTCTAGTATGTCTTCAAATTCCTTGATATTTGAACTAGTTGCTGGAATACTCCACTGTGTCGCTGTGATCTCATCTTCAACACCTCCTTCATAATAATCTGTCAAATCTAAAATGTTAAACACTGGTGAAATATTCAGCTCAGTAGGCAATTATACCTCATATGCATTTTCTGAATCATGCTTCTTCAGTATCTTACATGGTCTAATTTTCTTCATTTTCAACTTGTTATATGTACCAACTAGAAATCACTCCTTCTGCAAATGAACCATGACTTCATCTCCAACCTGAAATTCATTATGCCTCCTTTTCTCATTTGCCTTAGACTTATACTATGCATTCATCTTGGTAATATGCTTCCTCACCTCCTCATGCATGTTTTTCAAGTGTTCTACAAACTCCTCAGCTTCAGCACTACTTATTTCTCCTTTATCTATCTTTCTCAATTCAGATGCATTTTTTAGACTACTTCCATATACAATCTGGAATGGTGATTTACCAGTGCTCATGTTGATAGAATTATTGTATGCAAATTCTGCCTATGGTAAAATCAAATCCCATCTTATTGGCTTACCTCCAACCAAACATCTCAGCAAATTTCCCAAACTCCTATTCACCACCTCTGTCTATCCATCAATCTGTGGATGATGTGATGAACTAAACTTCAAATCTATTTTTAACTTTTTCCACAATGTATGCTAGAAATATCCAACAAACTTAGTGTCTCTATCTGAAACTATGGTCTTTGGCAAACCATGTAGTCTCACTACTTCTCTGAAAAATAATTCTGCTACATGAACATGATTAGCCTTCTTGCAGGGAATGAAACGTGCCATCTTTGAAAATCTATCAACTACTACAAAAATTGAATCATGTCCCCGCTGTGTCCTCGGTAAACCAAGAACAAAGTCCATACTGATATTCTCCCAAGGTTTCTTTAGTATAGGTAATGGCTGATACAACCCTGTATTCTGCTTCAGTCCTTTTGCCATCTGACATACTCTACAACTCTGTACAAACTTCTTCACATCTTGCTGCAATTATGGCCAATAATAATTCTCACCAACCAAAGTAAAGGTTTTATCATGACCAAAATATCCAGCCAATCCTCCACTATGCTTCTCCTTGATGAGATTCTCCCTCATAGAACTTTGTGGAATGCACAACTGACTCCCTCTAAATAGCATATCATCTTGGATGATAAAATCCAACCATTTTGTCCTATCTAGAGTAACAGACTCTTTACAAGCTTTTCAAGCTCCACCAAAATCAAGGTCCTCTGGATATAAATTCTTGAGTTCTTTGAACCCAACCACCTTAATCTACATCTCTATCAGTAATAGTTTCCTTCTGTTAAGAGCATCTGCAACCCTATTAGACTTTCCACTTCTGTGTTTCAAAACAACTGTATAACTCTGCAAAAATTCAACCCATTTCAAATGCCTCTGATTCAACTTTCCTTGAATATTCAAATATTGCAAAGCTTGATGATCAGTATACAAAACAAACTCCTTAGGAAGTAGATAATGTCTCCACTTTTTTAATGCTTGAACTATAGCATAAAATTTTTGATCGTAGACAGAATATTTTCCCTTGGCATCATTTAACTTCTCACTGAAATACGCAATAGGTTTACCTTCTTGGCTCATAATAGCTCCTATTGCAGTACCACTAGCATCACAATCTACTTGAAACACCTTATTAAAATTTGGAAGTTCTAAAATAGGTTGTTCTGTAACTTTTTATTTCAACAATTGAAAATTCTTTTCTTCCCCATTAGTCCACTTAAACTCTTTTCTATCCCCTCTCATTGTTTCAGTCAAGGGACCACAAATACTGCTAAATTTTTTGATAAAATTTCTGTAAAAGCTAGCCAAACTATGAAAAGATCTTACCTCAGTAGCACTCCTTGGAGTAGGCCATTCAAGGATAGCCTGTACCTTCTTCGCGTCCATTTTTAGACCTTCTACTGAAACTACAAATCCCAAATACACTAAGTCTTTCTTCACAAAATTGCACTTCTTCAAATTAATCAATAATTTCTCATCTCTTAGCTTCTCAAACACCATACGAATATGCATCATATGTTCCTCCAATGTCTTGCTAAAGATCAAAATATCATCAAGGTAAACAGTGACAAACTTACCCAGAAATTCTTGTAGAACCTCGTTCATGAGCCACATGAAAGTGCTTGGTGCATTGGTTAGCCCAAAAGGCATGACTAACCACTCATACAGTCCTTTTGTCTTGAAGGTAGTCTTCCATTCACCTCCTTCTCTGATTCAAATCTGGTGATATCCACTCTTCAGATCTATCTTTGAGAAATACACAGCTCCACTCAAATAGTCTATAATATCATCCATTCGTGGCAATGGAAACCTATACTTGATTGTGATCTTGTTTATTGGACTCACGCTCTCCTAAATCAATCCCTTTTGTAACAACTCATGTACTTGTCTATTCAACTCTTCACATTCTGCTGGTGTCATTCTGTGTGCTGCCTTGTTTGGAAAACTGGCTCTTGGAATCTAATCCATCTGATGACTGATCTTCCTTACCGGTGGTAATCCATCAGGTACATTATTAGATATAATATCCTGAAACTCATTCAACAAATCTGCAACCTCTACAGGTACATCCTCTACTTCTTCTTTACTAGCTTTTGGAATTAAAGCAAAACACACATGCTCATGCGTCATACCATCTAGAAATTTTCTTCCATCAAAAAATGTTATTCTTGCATTACCACATACCTTTTCTTCAGTCTCCTTCAATGGCTTTAGCTTATGTCACACTCCATCCTTTGTTAGGGAATAGGTATTCGCACGACCATCGTGTATAGCACATCTGTCAAACTACCACGGTCTACCCAACAACATATGACATGCATCCATAGAGATGATATCACATAGTACCTCATCTTGGTACCCGTCGATCTTGAACTTTACCAGGCACTGTTCACTAACCATGACCTTGTGGTCATCCTGCACCCAGGCAATCTGATAAGGATGTGGGTGTTTCTATCTCTTGAGCTTCAACTTTGTCACCATCTCTTCTGACACCCAATTGTAAGTGCTTCCACTATCGATAATCACATCACAACATTTACCCTCACACTTGCACCTGGTGTGAAATAGGCTCCTCCTTTGTTCAGGTTCATTCTCAGCACTCAGCAAGACTCTTCTATTAATTAGCATTTCTCTTCTTTCAACATCTTCAAAATTTGACGATCTAGCATCTTCATCTACATGTGCAACTTTGGCCTAGCCTTCATTTCCCCTATCTATTCTGCCTTGGTGCTGAGGACATTCAAATGCCCTATGACCTTCTTCTCCATAGTGAAAACATTTTCCACGGAAGCCTCCTCTTCCAGATCCTTGTCCTCTTCCTCTTCCTCTCTAATCTTTATTATTCCGATCTTAGAAATGATTAGAATTATTTTCTCTTTGATTCTGGCTACTACTAGCCTCATCCTTCTTTTTTGGATCTTCATTTCGGCCACCATATGACTGTCCACCAGATCTTCCACCATGAGCTCTTCCATTTTGTCTACTCTCAAACTTCTTATTTAGCTTTTCCTCTACTTTTAGAGCAAACTGGTATGCCTCACCAATACTATTCATTCGAACCAAATTCAGCTCCTCCTAAATGCTTGGCCTCAACCCATTAAGGTATCGGGCAACTTTCTCCTTATCAGCTTTTGCATGGCCTGTTCTAATGAGGAGTCGATAGAACTCCTCTATATACTCCTGAATAAATCTTCCTGCTTGCTTCAAACTTTGCATTTTCTTTAGTAGGTCAAGCTCATAATCAATAGGAATGAACTGTCGATTCAATTTATCCACCATCTGATCCCATCTTGTGATTTTAGCTTTCCCTCTTCTATTTCACTCCAATTGAATTTCTTGCCACCAGATCTTCACATGACCTTTCAGTCTGGCCTTAGCAATTTTTGACCCTATCAAGATCCTCAACATCTTCATAGTCAAAATATTCCTCACATTAATTGATCCAGTCGATCAATTCCTCTGGGTTAATATTTCCAGAAAATTTAGGAACCTCAATCTTAGGTCTTTTCCCAATCTTGGAAATGGCCCAAAAAAGTCTTTCTTCCTCCTGGTTCACAATTTCATCTTCTCCTTCTTGATATTCTTCTTCAGCTTCATCCTCACTTTCATCTCTGACATTAAGATTTATTCCTCTACAAATCTCTTCTTGCAATGCTCGCACTTGTCTCTATAGCTCTCTAACCTCAGGTGTCACAGCACCAGCTCTTCCACCACGTTCTCTTCTTGGAGGCATTTTCACGATGCATGCTGAAACCCTAACCATGATCCTGGTGCAAACTGCCTCACAGTCAGTGATCTATTTACACACTTAGGAACTCCCACTCTGACACCACCTGATGAAGGGTACTCCCCTTAATACCACAAACACATAACAGAAATAGAGAAACAACAACAATAATATGCAAGAACAAAAAATTGGCTTCTTATTATCTCCACAAATGTGGAATTACAAACTTTCAAAATTAAAATATGCAAGCCACATGGGCATTCCCTTACAATATTCTATAGGAAAAAGTCTCGAATCAATACCCAGATCTACTACCCAGAACTGCTCTAGACAACACTATGGGCCTTCTTTATATAGGCAATTTCCACCGCCCGAGAAGGTTCTAGAAATTTAGCCCTTAGGGCTGACCAAACTTAGAATTATTTTATTTTACAATTTACTACATCAAAGTTGGCTCAAAATGAGATTTAAAACCCAAATAGAAATTTTAAAGAAAAATTATTTTCCACCATTTCAGGTGACCCAACTTCTGAAGACCATAAGTCATGGCCCGTTGTTCCGATTGGCTATTATAACCCCATTCTGGAAATGCCACAAAGTGCTCTACAAGATTGACCCATGCAAAGTGCCCATCATGCAAATCTTCAACCTCATTCGAGGCCTCTAAAGCCTTCAAAACTATGTTCAAAGTTTTTGTACCCTGCTGCCAATACCGAAAATCTTCAATATCTTCAAAACTACACCTGATCTAGCCATGAAACTTTGCTGGTAGGCTGATATGATTGAGATGAACCTCCATATGTAAAATCAAAAATTCCAAGATCGTAAGACCAACTTACTAAAAATAGCAAGTTTCCATAAATAGCAACTCTGCACAAGATAACCCTTATTGAATACAAAAATAGAAATATTTTTGGGTGATGCAAGATTGCTCTTACACCCAGGATGCTCCTGCATCAAGTTTCTAAGAGAGTCAAAGCTATTATTCAGATGCAAGGGTTTTTTAGTAAACATAGGGGTAGAACGTCCTCTCCTATTTTTAGAATTATCCACCTTTATCCAACCATCATCTTTTATTTCCTCCCTCGAGGGCTCATAGGGGCTTGTTTGTTCTCCAAACAATCTGCCTCTACTTGTAGCAGAGCATTTTTCTTCGGTTATAGATGAAATTCTAGATTGTGGAGCCCATCATGCCCCTGATGCTAGTGGATTGATATTCCTTTTGAAGCCTTGAGTATTGTGTGGGAGAGGATGCATGGGTGCCAGGGCATATTGATTTTTCACATACACCATAAGCTGGCGCTCTAGAGATTCGATGCTGCAAATAGGAAATTTTCTGCGAAAAGGCAGGGGCAGAGCCATTGTGCTAATATACTTTTAGTTTTTATAATAATAAAATTTAAGTTATTCAAATTTTCTTATTATTATTATTATTTATTTAATATTATATTTATTCTAAATAATAATACTATTAAATATTATTATTTATTAAATCTCTTATATATATATATCAACCATTAATTTAATTTTATCAACATAATTATAATTATATTTATTTATTTTTTTAATCTTATATTTTAAATTATTATCATTAAATTTGATCTTGGAGAAGGGGACATTACAGTCCCTCCTTCCCAAAATTGCTTGTCCTCAAGCAATGGGAAACTTCAATTTAAGTGATGTCTTACTATGTAACTTTGATGTCCAATCTAATGACCTTGAAATGAAAATTTCAACTTGGGGTTAGAACTGTGATATTTTTACAAATTAAAACTTATAATATCTAAAGATAAAATTCAATTTGAAATACTAAAACAATTCAATTTTGGTACTTATCTTGATTCCGTGTAGTGTTTCCATTTTAAGTAGTCTTGTTCCATGATGAATTTTGAATAATCCTTTAATCTTTAGGGGAGACTTTATCTCTTCCCAAACATTAAGGATACCATTTTGGACATATCAATAATCCTTAGGGAAGACTTTATCTCACCCTAGGCCTCTATGGATATCCCTTTAGGACTATTCACCTCTATAATCCTTAGAAGAGAATTTATCTTGTCCCATGCCTCTATGGATATCTCTTTAAGACTATCCATCTTTATAATCCTTAGGAGAGACTTTATCTCATCCTAGGCCTCTATGGATATCCCTTTAAGACTATTCATCTTTATATTCCTTAGGAGAGACTTTATCTCATCCCATGCCTCTATGGATATCTATTTAAGATTATCCATCTTTATAATCCTTAGGAGAGACTTTATCTTGTCTTAGGCCTCTATAGATATCTCTTAATATTATCCATCTTTATAATCCTTAGGAGAGACTTTATCTCATCCTAGGACTCTATGGATATCCCTTTAGGACTATCCATCTTTATAATTCTTGGTAGAGACTTTTATCTCTTTCTAGGCCTTAGGGTGTAAGATCTTTCCTTAATTCCACAAAAAGAATTGAGATTATTCTAAGTACAAATGAATATTTGCATTAATATTTTTGTGGTTCCCTATTTCATTACAAACTCCTATTCCTTGATTTGATAGTCAACTCTTTATTCTCTTTTAGCCTTGATCACAAAATTGATATTAATAATTTTTCAATAAATGAGTTTATGATCTCTAGTTCTTATTACTGCCTCTCTTCTCTAGTTTAATTTTCTAGTTAACTTCCCATTTGTGTATTACTATCATAGTTATGGTTGAATTTTCTCAAAGCTCCATTGATTCTCCCCTTCATTTAGTGATTGGGTGCTATTGAGATCCCTTGTATCATGACTTTCTCTCTTATGCGGTCCTTCTTTTGTTTCTTCTATTCTATGGATTTGATTCCTTTTCCCACACTTATGTCCTGATGCCCATGGTTCTCTACACCTGAAGCATAAACCTTTCTTCATTATGTCCTCTTTTTGCCTGAGGGCATCCTTTCCTTGGCATAGGTACCCAATAATCCACTATTCTTTGCAAAAATAACATGCTCTTCCTTTATCAAACTTCCTTGACTCTTCATACTCCTCGTGTGCCTTGGTCAGGGTATTCTTAGGTGTTTCCTTCGCTATATTAGACTCAACTTTCTTTTCCCATTTTATGGCTTCCTCCAAGTTTTAGGGTTCAAATGGTTTCAAAAATTTTTTGGTGGAGTCTTTAAGTCCTTCCATAAACATATAAATGAGCCTCTTTTGGGAAAGGTCCAAAACCATAACTAATAACTCTTGGAATTTGTGGGAAAATCCTTCTAGAGTTCTAGTTTGTTTGAGGTGGGTTGGTTCTTGGAAATACCATTCAGGGTCCCTTTCATCAAATCTACTGATAAGCTTTTGGGAAAACTCTCCATAGGAAGTTATATTTTGGTGGCCTAGGGAAATAAGCTCATTATGCCACCAATCATGTGCTACCCCTTCCAAATGGAGTATTGCAAACTAGAGGGCATCTTCTTCCATCATGGGGCTCAAAGTAAAGTAAGTATTTAATTTCTACAACCATGTGTGACTGTGATTTTCTCTAATCCATCAAAATTTGGAAGTGTTACCTTGTTCACTTTGTGTTTGAGTTCTTTATTTATATGCCTCCTAGATGTCTCTCTTCATTTATCTTCACAAAATTCTCTAAATGATACCACTTCTCTAATATGAGGATCCAATTTTGCATAGGTCTTTTCTATGTCTTTGGTTCAGGTCATGGGTTGTTCTATTCCTTCCTCTTCTCTTGGGGATCCTTCTCTAGGAAAGAATGGATGTTGAGGTACCCCATTGTTAGAGATTATATTATTGTTCTCTAAGTGATTTGAAATAGTCTCTCTCCCCTGGTTGGAATGACCTTTTAAATTATTGATTGAATTCTCCATGTTTTGTAGGGCTTGAAGGAGGGCCTGATTTGATTTTTCCATTTGACTGATTAATGTTTGATTTGTTTTCTCCATATAAGATCTCATATAATTGGCCAAGTCATCCTTTATATTTCTCCTCATTCTTCTTTCGTAGGTTTTCATAAGCCTGACTCACAGGATGTCAGGATTATGCTCTGATACCACTATAATGTCCCCACTTGTAGTCTCCTAGCTTATGGGACTATAATTACAATTGCAAGAGACTTCTTCCAAAATTATCTTCGATAATACTTAGAATGTTAATGATTGAAGTTAATTACAAGGATATTAATTCATGATACCCTTTTATAAAAGATTGTTCTTCTATTATACAAATGATATTATAGATGATGTTATAAGATATATGAGAATAAATATCACTACAATCTCTAATATAGAGATTTGGTGTATGGAAGGATGATCTTTGATCAAGTATCCAATCAACAACTTTGCTAAATAGTGATGCAGGAGCATCCTGGGTGTAAGAGCAATCTTGCATCACCCCAAAAAAATATTTTTGTTTTTATATCCAATAAGGGCTATTTTGTGCAGAGCTGCTATTTATGGAAAGTTACTATTTTTGGTAATTTTTGTATGTGCTCAGAATGATCTAATTTCTTTCTTGGAGGTTTATTTTGGTCATATAAGTCTGCCAGTAAAGTTTCATTGCCAGATCAACTGTATATTGGAAGATATTGAAGATTTTTGGTATTGGCAGCAAGGTACAGAAACTTTGAACTTAGTTTTGAAGGCTTTAGAGGCCTCGGATGAGGTGAAAAATTTGGGTGACGAGCACTTGCGCAAGTCAAGCTTGTAGAGCGCTTCGTGGCATTTCTGAAATGGGGTTATAATAGCTGATCGGGTCAACTGGTGATGACTTATGGTCTTCAGAAGTTGGGCCACCTGAAATGGCAGAAAATTATTTTCTTCAAAATTTCTGTTCAGGTTTCAAAGGTTATCTTGAGCCGACTGTGATGTAATAAAATATAAAATAAAATAATTCTAAGTTTGGTCGGCCTTATTGGCTAAAATTCTGGAACCTTCCTAGGCAGTGGAAAAATTGCCTATATAAGGAAGGCTGTATTATTGTCTTAGGCAGTTCAGAATAGTTCTGGGTAGTAGATCTGGGTAATAGTTCGAGGCTTTGTTCTACAAAATATTGTAAGGGAATGCCCATGTGGCTTTGCATGTTGTAATTCTAAAAATTTGTAATTCCACATTTGTGGAGATAATAAGAAGCCAATTTTCTGTTCTTGCATATTATTGTTGTTTCTCTATGTCTGTTATGTGTTTGTGGTATTAAGGGGAGCACCCTTCATCAAGTGGTATCAGAGCTAGGTTCTTGAGTGTGTAAATAGATCACCGACTATGAGGTAGTTTGCACCAGGACCGTGGTTAGGGTTTCAACATGCATCATGAAAATGCCTCCATGAAGGGAATGTGGCAGAAGAGCTGGTGTTGTAACACCTGAGGTTAGGGCACTGCAGAGACAAGTGCGAGCATTGCAAGAAGAGATTCATAGAGGAATGAATCTTAATGTTAGAGATGAAAGCGAGGATGAAGCTGAAGAAAAATATCAAGAAGGAGAAGTCAAAATTGTGAACCAAGAGGAAGAAAGACTTTTTTGGGCCATTTCTAAGATTGAGAAAAGACCTAAGATTGAGGTTCCTACATTTTTTGGAAATCTTAACCCAGAAGAATTGATCGACTGGATCAATGAATGTGAGGAATATTTTGAGTATGAAGATGTTGAGGATCCTGATAGGGTCAAATTTGTGAAGGCCAGACTGAAAGGTCATGCAAAGATATGGTGGCAAGAGATTCAGTTGGAGCGAAATAGAAGGGGAAAGGAGAAAATCATGAGATGGGATCGGATGGTGGATAAATTGAAGTGACAGTTCATTCTTGTTGATTATGAGCTTGACCTACTGAAGAAAATGCAGAGTTTGAAGCAAGCAGGAAGATCTGTTCAGGAGTATACAGAGGAGTTCTATCGACTTCTCATCAAAACAGGCCATGTAGAAGCTGATAAGGAGAAAGTTGCCTAATACCTTAATGGGTTAAGGCCAAGCATTCAGGAGGAGCTGAATCTGGTTCGAATGAATAGTATTGAAGAGGCATATCAGTTTGCCCTAAAAGTAGAGAAAAAGATTAACAAGAAGTTTGAGAGCAGACAAAATGAAAGAGGTCGTGGTGGACGATCTAGTGGACGGTCATATGGTGGCCGAAATGAAGATCTGAAAAAGAAGAATGAAGCCAGTAGTAGTTAGAATCAGCGAGGAAATAATTCCAATCACTTCCAGGATCAGAATAATAGAGATCAGAGAGGAAGAGGAAGAGGACAAGGATCTGGAAGAGGTGGCTTCCGTGGAACATGTTTTCACTATGGAGAAGAAGGTCATAGGGCATTTGAATGTCCTCAGCACCAAGGCAGAATAGCTAGGAGAAATGAAGGCCAGGCCAGAGTTGCACATGTAGATGAAGATGCCAGATCATCAAATTTTGAAGATGCTGAAAGAGGAGAAACATTGATTAACAGAAGAGTCCTGTTGAGTGGTGAGAATGAACCTGAGCAAAGGAGGAGCCTGTTTCACACTAGGTGCAAGTGTGAAGGTAAATGTTGTGATGTGATTATTGATAGTGGAAGCACTGACAATTTGGTGTCAGAAGAGATGGTGACAAAGTTGAAGCTCAAGAGACAGAAACACCCACATCCATATCGGATTGCCTAGGTACAGGATGACCACAAGGTCATGGTCAATGAACAATGCCTGGTGAAGTTCAAGATTGGCGGATACCAAGATGAGGTATTGTGTGATATCATATCTATGGATGCATGTCATATGTTGTTGGGTAGACCATGGCAGTTTGACAAATGTGCTATACATGATGGTCGTGTGAATACCTATTCCCTGACAAAGGATGGAGTGTGACATAAGCTAAAACCATTGAAGGAGACTGAAGAAAAGGTATGTGGTAATGCAAGGATAACTTTTGTTGATGGAAGAAATTTCCTAGATGGTATGAGGCATGAGCATGTATGTTTTGCTTTAATTCCAAAAGCTGGTAAAGAGGAAGTAGAGGATGTTCCTGTAGAAGTTATAGATTTGTTGAATGAGTTTCAAAATATTATATCCGATAACATGCCTGATGGATTACCACCAGTCAAGAAGATCAGTCATCAGATGGACTTGATCCCAAGAGTGAGTTTGCCGAATAAGGTAGCACACAGAATGACACCTACAGAAAGTGAGGAGTTGAATAGACAAGTACATGAACTGTTATAGAAAGGATTGATCTGTGAGAGTTTGAGTCACTGTGCTGTACCAGCGGTATTAGCACCAAAGAAGAATGGAGAATGGAAGATGTGTACAGATTCTAGGGCAATAAATAAGATCACAATCAAGTACAGGTTTCCATTGCCACGAATGGATGATATTATGGACTGTTTGAGTGGAGCTATGTATTTCTCAAAGATAGATCTGAAAAGTGGATATCATCAGATTCGGATCAGAGAAGGAGATGAATGAAAGACTACCTTCAAGACAAAGGAAGGACTATATGAGTTGTTAGTCATGCCTTTTGGGCTAACCAATGCACTGAGCACTTTCATGCGGCTCATGAACGAGGTTCTGAAAGAATTTTTGGGTAAGTTTGTCATTGTTTACCTAGATGATATTTTGATCTTTAGTAAGACATTGGATGAGCATATGATGCATATTCGTATGGTATTTGAGAAGTTGAGAGAAGAGAAATTGTTGATTAATTTCAAGAAGTGCAGTTTTGTGAAGAAAGAGTTGGTGTATTTGGGGTTTGTAGTTTCAGGAGAAGGTCTAAAAATGGACTCAAAGAAGGTACAGGCTATCCTTGAATGGCCTACTCCAAGGAGTGCTACTGAGGTAAGATCTTTTCATGGTTTGGCTAGCTTTTACAGAAAGTTTATTAGAAATTTTAGTAGTATTTGTGGACCCTTGACTGAAACAATGAGAGGGGATAGAAAAGAGTTTAAGTGGACTAATGGGGCAGAAAAGAGTTTTCAATTGTTGAAACAAAAAGTTACAAAACAACAAGTTTTAGCACTTCCAAATTTTAATAAGGTGTTTCAAGTAGATTGTGATGCTAGTGGTACTGCAATAGGAGCTGTTATGAGCCAAGAAGGTAAACCTGTTGCTTATTTCAGTGAGAAATTAAATGATGCCAAGAGAAAATATTCTGTTTATGATCAAGAATTTTATGCTATAGCTCAGGCATTGAAAAAGTGGAGGCACTATTTGCTTCCTAAGGAGTTTCTTTTGTATACTGATCATCAAGCTTTGTAATATTTGAATAGTCAAGGAAAATTGAATCAAAGGCATTTGAAATGGGTTGAGTTTTTGCAGAGTTATACATTTGTTTTGAAACACAGGAGTGGAAAGTCTAATAGGGTTGCAGATGCTCTTAGCAGAAGGCAACTATTGCTGACAGAAATGCAGATTGAAGTGGTTGGGTTCAAGGAACTCAAGAATTTGTATCCAGAGTATCCTAATTTTGGTGAAGCTTGGAAAGCTTGTACAGAACCTGTTACTCTAGACAGGACAAAATGGCTGGATTTTATCATCCAAAATGATATGCTATTCAGAGGGAGTCAGTTGTGCATTCCATGAAGTTCTAAGAGGGGGAATCTCATCAAAGAGAACCATAGTGGAGGATTGGCTGGACATTTTGGTCGTGATAAAACCCTTGCTTTGGTTGGTGAGAATTATTATTGGCCACAATTGCAGCAAGATGTGAAGAAGTTTGTATAGAGTTGCAGAGTATGTCAGATGGTGAAAGGAGTGAAGTAGAATACAAGGTTGTATCAGCCATTACCTATACCAGAGAAGCCTTGGGAGGATATCAGTATGGACTTTGTTCTTGGTTTACCGAGGACTCAGCGGGGACACAATTCAATTTTTGTGGTAGTTGACAGATTTTCAAAGATGGCACATTTCATTCCCTGTAAGAAGACTAATGATGCTGTTCATGTAGTAGAATTATTTTTCAGAGAAGTAGTGAGACTTCTTGGTTTGCCAAAGACCATAGTTTCAGATCGGGACACTAAGTTTGTTGGATATTTCTGGCGTACATTATGGAAGAAGTTAAAGATGGATTTGAAGTTCAGTTCATCACATCATCCACAGACTGATGGACAGACAAAGGTGGTGAATAGGAGTTTGGGAAATTTGCTGAGATGTTTGGTTGGAGATAAGCCAACAGGATGGGATTTGATTTTACCACAGGCGAAATTTGCATACAATAATTTTGTCAACAGGAGCACTGGTAAATCACCATTCCAGATTGTATATGGAAGTAGTCCAAGAAATGCATCTAAATTGAGGAAGATAGATAAAAGAGAAATAAGTAGTGCTGAAGCTGAGGATTTTGTAGAACACTTGAAGAACATCCATGGGGAGGTGAGGAAGCATATTACCAAGATGAACGCATAGTATAAGGCTAAGACAGATGAGAAAAGGAGGTATAAGGAATTTCAAGTTGGTGATGAAGTCATGGTTCATTTGCTGAAGCAGCGGTTTCCAATTGGTACATATAACAAGCTGAAAATGAAGAAGTTTGGACCATGTAGGATACTGAAGAAACATGATTCAAGAAATGCATATGAGGTAGAATTGCCTACTAAGCTAAATATTTCACCAGTGTTTAACATTTCAGATCTGATAGAGTATCATGAAGGAGGTGTTGAAGATGAGATCACAGCAGCACAGTGGAGTATTCCAGCAACTAGTTCAAACACTAAGGAGATCAAAGATATACTGGACAGTCGTGTTGGCAGAAGCACAAGGAACAGGACATATGAAGAATATATGGTCAAATGGAAAGGATGACCTGTTGAAGATTCATCATGGCTGACAAAGGAGGAGGTTAGCCATCTTGGTTTTCCTCTGCACACCTGAGTCGTGATAGGGTCACTTCTCAAATTACCCTGGGTGTCTGATGCAGGAGCATCCTCGGTGTAAGAGCAATCTTGCATCACCCAAAAAAAAATATTTCTATTTTTATATCCAATAAGGGCTATTTTGTGCAGAGCTGCTATTTATGGAAAGTTACTATTTTTGGTAATTTTCATATGTGCTCAGAATGATCTGATTTCTTTCTTGGAGGTCCATTTTGGTCATATAAGTCTGCCAGTAAAGTTTCATTGCCAGATCAACTGTATATTGGAAGATATTGAAGATTTTCGGTATTGGCAGTAGGGTACAAAAACTTTGAACTCAGTTTTGAAGGCTTTAGAGGCCCCGGATGAGGTCAAAAATTTGGGTGACGGGCGCTTGCGCAAGTCAAGCTTGTAGAGTGCTTCGTGGTGTTTCTAAAATGGGGTTATAATAGCTGATCGGGTCAACTGGTGATGACTTATGGTCTTCGAAAGTTGGGCCACCTGAAATGGCGAAAAATTATTTTCTTCAAAATTTCTATTTGGGTTTCAAAGGTTATCTTGAGCCGACTGTGATGTAATAAAATGTAAAATAAAATAATTCTAAGTTTGGTCAGCCTTATTGGCTAAAATTCTGGAACCTTCCCAAGCGGTGGAAAAATTGCCTATATAAGGAAGGCTGTATTATTGTCTTAGGCAGTTCAGAATAGTTCTGGGTAGTAGATCTGGGTAATAGTTCGAGGCTTTGTCCTACAGAATATTGTAAGGGAATGCCCATGTGGCTTTGCATGTTGTAATTCTAAAAATTTGTAATTCCACATTTGTGGAGATAATAAGAAGCCAATTTTCTGTTCTTGCATATTATTGTTGTTTCTCTATCTCTGTTATGTGTTTGTGGTATTAAGGGGAGCTCCCTTCATCAAATAGTATGGACTGTTTAGTTGGAGTTGTGCAATCTAAATAATTCAACCAATGTGATTGATAGCCATCTCTGATAGAACAATGAAAAGTATGCTGCAATATATTTCTATTGCTTGTAGCAATGAGATGATTTACTGCTCCATATATATTTTACATATGTGAAAATATGTATGATCTTGATTGTAGTGATATAGTGTTGTTTGACTTTAGAACTTGTGACAATGCTATTGTCCCTTATTTCTTCCTTTAGATATATGCAACCAATTCTACAATATTACTTGGTACTAATTTCTTAAGGGACTCCTATCAATTCGATCACAGTATTCCAACCTTACGTTCCACTGGTATTCCAACCTTACATTGAGTCACTGTCTATTATGATGTTAAATCCTATCTATTGTGCTCCTCCCCTCCCATCTCTTCCTTTTACGTTACTTGTATATGCTGTGAGGAGGTGTCTACAGGTTGCTAACTAAGGTCACGACCTTCGATCGTGGCCTTTGGTCAAGTTTAAATACGATTAATTATATCCTTTGTCTCGATCATTTGTTATACAGATATAAATATTTATTTATTATTAATATAACTTGTTTATTATTATTAAATATAATTGTAAATTAATATGATTTGTTATTATATTAATAGTATATTATATTATATTTATCATATTAATAATATGTAATATTATATATCTATATAATTTAATTTCATATATAATCAAAAGTATTTCTATTTTAATATAATCTTAATTATAATTATATTTTATTACTTTTATTATTATTATTATTATTTATTTAATATTATATTTATTCTAAATAATAATACTATTAAATATTATTATTTATTAAATCTCTTATATATATATATATATAAACCATTAATTTAATTGTATCAACATAATTATAATTATATTTATTTATTTCTTTAATCTTATATTTTAAAATTATTATCATTAAACTTGATTTCGAAGAAGGGGACATTACACACTTCTTTATTTCATCTTCTATCTTTACCAACCATTTCTTTACTCAACATCACATATTTTAGATTGATTTGGCAACTTGCATAAATTAGTAAGTCAATAGGCTTGACATCAATGACAACATTACAATAGATCTAATACTTCTACACACCTTTCATTTCTCAGTTACTAAACTTGTTCATTATTAGCATTAGTTTGGCTATCAATATAAGTTGGGGTAACTCGTATCCCCTATAACATTACAACAAATCAAAATCATAATTTAAGCACCAAGATACAATATCCACACTTAATCATCCAAGAACATGCTACATATTCCTGGTTGGCTTCCAATTAGGTCTTCGCTAAATCACACAACAAAGTTGATGTCATTCATCCCTCTGGGAATCTACAATCACACAATAAGCTCACCATCCTATCTTCAATATGATCACATGCTCCCAAAACATAAATCATTCATCCATGGAAGCTATACTAAAAGTTCAAAGACCAACTCTGCAAGTCTCCCTGTCACTGGCCTATTTACCAGTCTTCACTAATTCACTCATAATTTCAACAAATGAACTCATAAACATCTATGATCACACAATATAGTAGTAAAAATTATCTACTATTCTCAAATTTGTTTGCATGTGCCAATTCATCATACAATGCCCATACAATTCTCTGCAACTAGTCTTTCCAGTCTGCAATCACTCTCTAGATAACATCTTTGTAACATATGTTGTCATCAATGAAAAATGCTAAATGCAACCACCTTGGAATGCAACAATTCAAACACTATTCTCAATAATATCCCCCTTTTGCATTGGTGGAAACATATGAGAAAAACCATCAATCCAAAAGTCATCTACTTAACTCTAGAGTAACATTGTTTGAACAATGTGCTTCTTTCTCTCTTATATGACCTTCTCAATATCCTCTTCAAATCTATCTTGAATTGGTGAGGGTTTTTTTCATATCTCTCCCCCATTTCTGAATCACTCTTCCCTTAGCTTCTCTCCTCTTTTCTATGACTCATCTTCTTTCCTCTATTGTGCTCCTTTCACTAATTCTCTCTCCCTTTAGATAATAGTGGGGTTTTTCTCAGCTACTCTCCCCCTTTGACATCAATGGAAAAGGGTGCCAAAATACTTTCCCATACAATGCAGGGTGTAATATTTTTAAATATTCATTTCCTTAGGTGCACAATCACCTTGATCTCTTCTACTAGCTCAAAAACTTACCCCCCTAGGGAGTAAACCTCTGCAAGTCAAAAATGATAAAGCTTTGATCACAAGTGGACTAATGCACTTCAACATGTCCTTAGTTACTGTCAGGTGGGGCTCTAACCCCAAGTTTTCCTCTGAGATACTCAAAGGTATCTTTTCTCAGAGGTTTGGTGAAGATGTCAACAATCTGCTCCTTTGTTTAGACATACTCAAGCTTCACC
This sequence comes from Chamaecyparis obtusa, assembly GCA_027943335.1. Lineage (NCBI taxonomy): Eukaryota > Viridiplantae > Streptophyta > Pinopsida > Cupressales > Cupressaceae > Chamaecyparis > Chamaecyparis obtusa. The sequence goes on from BSBK01005630.1 coordinate 399,205, forward strand.
TCTTTCTCTACCACTTTGTCCCTCAAAAAGTGATACTTGATTGAAATATTTGTGTTCTTAGGATGCATCACAAGGTTCTTAGACATATTCACAGTACTTGTGTTATCACAATGTATGATAATAGGCTCTCCAAGATTTTCACCAATATCTTTCAACATTTGTTTCATCTATAAAATCTATGTGCAATTGATTACAGATGTGACATACTCTAACTCTGTTGTAGACTGAGCTATGCAATCCTACTTCTTGCTAAGCCAAGAAACTAACCTCTTTCCAAGGAAAAAATCTCCACCACTAGTGTTTTTTCTATCATCAATATTTCCCTCCCAATTCACATTAGTATAGGCATGAAATGAGATGTCCTTAGACCTATCATACCAAAGCCAAAACTCAAATGTTCCTTTCAGATATCTAAATATCCTTTTTATAGCCATAAAGTGTATTTGCTTAGGATCTTCTTGGAATCTTGCAACAATTCCAACAACACTTGCAATGTCAAGTCTTGTATCTATCAAATAATGAAGACCTCCAATCATCAATCTGTACTTGGTCTATGGTACATTCTTTGTCTCATCTACAATAGAAAACTTATCACCTATCACCGTAGGAGTTCCAATTGGTTTACTATCATCCATGCCAAATTTATTTAGAAATTCCTTAAGATACTTAATTTGAGATATGAAAATACCTTACTTGCTCTGAGTAATCTATAGTCCTAGGAAGAATTTCATCTCCCCAATCATTGACATCTCAATTTCACTTTTTATTTATTCTGTAAACTTGTTACTCATAGCATCATTACCACCAAAAATGATATCGTCAAAAAATATTCTACAATTAAGATGCCTTCATCATTAATTCTAAAGTAAAAAATTCTATCTACACTTCCTTTCTTGAAACACAAATGAATTAGATACATATCTAACCCTTCATACCAATCTCTAGGTGCTTGTTTTAGAGCATACAATGCTTTGTTTGATATACAAACCATATCTTCTTTATCTAACAAGGGAAAACCATCAAGTTTCTCAATGTAGACTTCTTCGTCCAAATCATCATTAAGAAATGTTGACTTGACATCCATCTGATATACATTGTATGAAGCATAAGCTAGAAGTAGCCTAAATACATTTAACCTCACAATAGGTGCAAAGGTCTCCTCAAAGTCAATTTCTTCTTGCTATGAATATCCCTTACATACTAGTCTTGTTTTTTTCCTGATTACAATACCATCTTCATTCATCTTGTTTTTTAAAATCCATTTAGTACCGATGACATTATTATCTTTAGGTCTTGGAACTAGTTCTCAAGTATTTTTCTTCTAAATTTGATCTAGTTCTTCCTTCATGTCTTTGATCCATGACTGATCTTTGATTTGTGACCTTGTCCTAGTGCCTTGACTGTTGTCTCCAATGATTTGATCTTGTGGATGATACCTTTGAACATACTTTGGTGTAGTTTGTTCTTTTAGATCCAAAATTATTCCATTATCTATCAACTAAATATCCTATGGAGGCTCTTGATCTTTCTCATCTTCATCTCCTATGTTTTTCCCTTGTGCCTGATTTTGACTTTGATTTTAATTATGGTTCTCATTCTGAATACACTTAATAAGGCCTGAGTCATAAGGATTTACTGTGAAAGTTATTTCCCACACTTGAAATATTTCATCAACTCTAACATTTTCACTCTCAATCATCTTCTTGGTTCTCAAATTATAACATCTACATGCCTTTCTTTTTGTAGAATATCCAAGAAATATTCCTTGATCACTTATAGAATCAAACTTTCCTATGCAATCATCTCTCTTAATGTAACACTTGCTTCCATTAATTATGAAATATTTGATAGAAGGTGTTCATCTATACCATAATTCAAATGGAGTCTTACCAGTACCTTCTCTTCTTTGAGCTTTGATCATGGTTTATAATGTAGTGTTGACTGCTTCTGTCCAATGCATGTGTGCTACATTTCCTTCACTTAGCAAGGTTCTTGTTGCATGAAGAACTGATCTATTCCTCCTCTCTGCTACACATTTTTGTTGTGGTGTCCTAGGTGGATAATTCTATCTTGATAGTCCATTTTCCTCATAGAAGGTATTGAACTCACTTGATGTGAACTCTCCACCTCTATTTGATCTTAGACTCTTAATCTTCAATCCTGATTCATTCTCAACTTTTTCTTTATAAAACTTGAATGTTTCAAAAGCTTCTGATTCTGTCTAAGAAAACTAACCCACATCATCTTAGAATAATCATCAGTAAACATAATAAATTACTTGTCTCCAAAGTAAGACCTAGTCTGAGTAGGTCCACAAAGATCTGTATGAATGATATCCAACTTGTTCATAGAAAAACCTTTGATCCCAAAGGTGCTCCTTATTTTCTTTTCCATAACACATTGTCTACATGTTGTGTTAGCTAGCTTCACAATCTCAGGTAGATACATTATAGCATTATTGTTGTAGGCATTTACCATGTTATCAAATTTTATATTACAAAATCTCCTATTCCATAACCAACTATCATCTATCTTTGCAACAAAGCAACTTACCTCAGAAGAGTCTAGCTGAAAGAAAGTACCTCTTGTCTTTGTACTAGATGTGATCAGATCTCCATTAGCACCTATTATTGTGTAGTGACCATCCTTGAATTCTAGATGATAGCCCTTATCAAATAGCTAACCAAAACTTATCAAGTTATGTTTTAATCCATACAAAAAAAATACATCATCTATGTTATTTTTCCATCTAATGTAATAGATCCTCTTCCAACAATCATCCTAGGAGTATTGTCACCAAACCTGACAACACCACTATCATACTTCTTAAGTTCAATGAATCTATCTTTCTCATCAGTCATATGATGTGAACATCCACTATCTATAATCCAATCAAACCTCTTATCAAGATGAGAAACTAATGCCTTTTCTTCATGAATAGGTTCTTCATATTTGATAGCCACAAATCCCAATACATAATTTAGATCATCCTCATCATATGATGCACCATCACTAGCATAATATAATTCCTTATCTTTCTTGAAATTTCAAAACTTAGGAATATGTTTAGGAATCTTAGTTGGACATCTAGAAGCAAAATGATGAACTTTATTATAGTTAAAGAATTTCAAAGGTAAGTTTACTTCAAAATTAACTTTTCCTTTTCTTTCTCTGCTTGCGATCAGGGCCATAATCATGTCATCAACATTTTTTTCAAGCCTTTCAATCTCCTCCCATTCTTCAACATGCGCTCCAAGTTCTTCATTGTACTTTCTTGTCCTACTAGATCTTGCAAAGCTAGGTATAGACTTCTTGTCATTATGAACATTCACCTTAAAAGTTGTCTCAACCTTTGGTAGAGCATCCTTAAGCTCTGTAGTCTCAAAGATAGTTAGCTTTTCTATCAAAAATTCTTTGGTGAAATCCTTGTTGAATGGAATGGTCTCTTCTATGACATGTGCCTTAGTTCTGTAAACAGGTGTTAAAGATATTAAAATATTTTCTATAACCTTATGTTTAGTATATGTACCTCCATTTCTCTTGATTCTAGTTACACATTTAGTAACCTTATGAACAAACATTCTTACTGTCTCATCTTCCATCATCTAAAGTGTTTCTATTTTCTCTCTCCAATTCTATAATTTGGCTCTTTTAGTGTATAGATCTCCTTCATATAATGCAATCAGTCTATTCAATATCTCATTTTACTTAGTTAGATCTCTATTCTCTAAGAATTCTCCTTCTGATGGTGTGATGATTATTGCCTCTCTTGACATGTTGAACTAAACAAACTCATTTTCCTCATTAGTGGTAGTAGCGTCATCCAACTTATCTTCAACCTTTAATGTGATATCTTTGCTAGTTACTATCCAATATTTTATCCCCATGCAAAATAGGTGATTCTTCATTTTTTCCTTCCATGCTCCAAAGTTGTTTACACCAAATTTGAGACTATCTTTCTTGAAGTAAGATATCTTGATCTTTTCCTCAAAAGGTCAAGCTTTCTCTCTGATGACTATTAGCTTGGATACCATTTGTTAGAATAACAATGTCCCAATCAACTAAGAGGGGGGGTGAATTAGTTGATTCGAAACATATTAGATAAAAAATTAAGTGTAAACTTCAATGCTTAACCAAATAACTGAAAATTAAAGAAAAAGCAACAATAACACATGTACACACTTGAACACCAAATTTATTCTCATGGAAACCATGTTAAGGGAAAAACCCTGGTGGGGATGGTACCCACAAATATCTACACTATGAGAATAATGACCTTGTTAGGAGTCCTGACCCTATTAGGAGATGAGTAATACAATAGGCAGGTCTTGGTTAAAGGAAAAACCCTATTAGGAGTCTTTACAACTAATCCCTATTAAAAGATTGACCTCATTAGGATTCACAAACCTATTAGGAGATTAAAAATAGATCATTTGATCAAAGGTTTGAAGGTTAAAGCCACCCTTAGGATCCTCAATCCTCACTTTTGATAGGAATACAAATTCTCTTCCTAAAACTGCTTCCATCACTCAACCACTGCCAAGTGATTTCCACCTTGTGATTTAGATGCATAATCTCTGCTCTTCGAATAGCATCCTATGCAACCTCAAGATCACATAACTTTTCACAGTTCACACATACAACCACACACTACAACTGCAAGGAATTCCTTTCTTATATACAAGTTTTATACACTAAATTTGGGTTAGATAATACATGATAAATCCTATTTACAACATACATATAGACCCATGCTAAGATAAACATGGTACCCCCTAAAACATTACAACAATTCAAGCTCATAAGTTATGCACCAAGATCCGGGATCCACACTTAATCATCCAAGAACATGCTACATATTCTTGGCCAACTTCTAGTTAGGTCTTCGCTAAATCACATGCCACAATTGACATCATTCATCCCTCTAGGACTTTGTAATCATGAAATAAGCTCAGCATCCTATCTTCAATATGATCACATGCTTTTAAAACATAAATCATTCATCCATGGAAGCTGTACTAAAAGTTGAGAGACCAACTCTACAAGTCTCCCTGTCACTGGCCTATTTACCAGTCTTCAGTAATTCAACCATAACTTCAAAAAATGAACTCATAAACATTTGTGATCACACATGAGAATAGTAAAAATGATTTACTACTCTCAACTTTGTTTTCATGTGCCAATTTTATGTATAGTGTCTATATAATTCTCTGCAACCTGTATTGCAGTCTGCAAGCAATCTCTAGATAACATATCTATATCATATGTTGATATCAATGACAAACACTGAATGCCAACACCTTGGAATGAAAAAATTCCAACACTATTCTAAAAAATTAGATTTAATGAAAACACTATAAAACTTATATGACAATAATCTTGACTCTGAGATCTACAAAAGGGTATTTTTATTTTTTAAATAAAGTTGAGTTTTGATGGAGAAATTAGCTGCAAAAGTGAGAAATTCTACAATTTTTTATTATTTTGCTACCACATTGGATGTCACATCAGTAGTTTCGATAGGACCTTGTTCAGTCAAACCTCCTACATATATATGCACCAATTCTTCATTGATCTAATATATTTTGTTTATATTTACTCAATTTTCTTGTTCGACTAGACCTTTTTTAGTCGAAACTTGTCTGCCATGTTGACACCACATGGTGTTGTGTATGTTCCATGCATGTTCATTTGTACATTTTCTAACCGAACCATGTCCAACTGAAAGTACCTTCAACCAAAACTCATCGGTTTTCCTCTATTGTGATACAACTTTGTACTTTTACCCTCTACCTATATCGTGAAGCTCTTATTCCTCACTAAAAGCATAGTAACTAAGACTTTCTCCTCTTCCCTTTCTTTATCTTCCTCATTATCCTCACTATCTTCATCACCATTATCCTCCTTTATAACTTCCTCTTTTTTCTCTCTTTCTTCCTCAAACTCAAAATAACCACCTCAAGGTCTTTCTCAAAGAGTCTTGTAATTTATTATCCTCATTATGGGAATAGATATTTGAACCCTATCATAAGTTTAAGGAAAAGTTCCTCATCTTCTAAGTGTTTGTCCTACTCTTCTATCACAACATCCTTTCCCTTGTATCATTATTTTTATCCATGGAAGAAACATTCACTAATCTAGCTTATCTTCTTCTCCATGTTTGTTTAGAATGACTATTACCCAACTCTTCATTCCCTTTCATATCAGTTTTTGTATCTAATATGCCAATTGTCTCTTCCATACAAATAGGTATGAAGGGAGAATTATTTCCCAATTTCTTCTTCTTATTTTTTTCACATGGGTATAGGAAGTATGGGTTATTCTTATTTCTAGGGTAATAGTTAGTAGATCTTTTGAGAGGGATTGGGTGCATGGAATACTGCTACCAATTATTTGGGTACCTATTTTAGACTTGTTTCCTTTCTTCCCCATAGTAGTGGCCTTACCTTTAGAACTAGGGTTTCCTTAAAGAATTGGAAGGGGTTTATTAGGATACTTAATTTCAATAAGCTTAATCTTAACACTACTAATCTTAGTAACAAGATTAGTTTTAGTATAAATGGTAAGATTGAATGTGTAAATAACCATAATAATACCTTAATGTAAAGGAGGAAAAGCTCCATCTTCAAAGGACTTCTAAATAGAGGAAAATAAGTAGAAAGAAATATTTATATTGGTACCATGCCTAATGTAATTCAAAATTGGAAAATGACAACCATGTATACAATATTAAAACTGTAGACACCTTAATTTGATTAATGATTTTAATTAAATTTAGTCACCTTCTTCACATTATTAATTAAGTAATTACGTATTATTTAATTGAATAATGCTAGTCTTCTAACCTTATTAATTTAATTAATTATCTATAGTCCAATTAATTAAATGTTGACCCATGACCCTGTAATTAATTAATCCCCCTTCTATTAATGCAAATAAATATTATTTATTTTAATTAATTCATAATTTTCTCATTTCCTCCACTTGGAATTAAATAATGGTATTTAATCCTTATTTAACCAAACTCCAACTAAATAACCCATGCTTCCAACTTACCTATCTCACTTGTCTATTAATTAATCCTAATCCCACACCTAATCCTTCTCCTAATCATTTACATATTCCTAATCAAAGGGATTAACCTCTAAAGTCAACCCATGCCTATATCATTCTTAAATTCTCTAGCTAAGTGTTTAAAGATCCACATGGGTCTCTTACGCACTTATCCCGTCAAAAGGAATCCCAATCCCCAAAATATTCTCACATTCCCCAACATGTCCTTTGGAATGTGAGACAAGAAATTCCTTTGAGGAAAATCTACCTTGACTCCCAAGTCCTTTCAAGCCTTCTCATGTTGACACTTATCTCCATGCTATGAGTTTGAAAAAACACAATCAATGTGCTATGTTATGAGTGCATCCCAACCCTTCATAATCCTTTAATCTCAATTGTTTGTTTCCCTATCTTTGAATCTATAAAATGAGGAATCCTTTCTCATTTCTCCATCCACCATCAAGGGAAAATTTACTATGGCAATCTAAATCCAAACCAATTTTCAACATAACCTTATAATGTCAAAATCATTCCCCTCAATTGAAGCTTGAGAAACATTGAGCATACATATCAACTAGCATTGGAAAAATCTCTACAAAATGGTAGATTTTGGGTTTCTTGAAGGTTTGGACAATCTTTATTCATCTTTTCTCTCTTAAGTCTTATCTTGATGTTGCTTTGATTTAGTATTTTGAATGTTTTAATCTCATTATTGCATTCCTTTTGTGCCAAATAACTCCTTGCACACAAAAATGACCTTCAAGAGTGAAATTTTATTACATGGAGACTTTCCAAACCCTAAGGAAAAAGATGATTTTCTCATTTGAACTTATTTTGGAATCTCCCGGACTTCTTACAATCTTAAAAAAATATTCTATATTTTTTTGGTATTTCTCTTGTTCCTCTTTGGAACTTTTGGACCTCCACAATTAAGACTCATTGTGTTAGGATTAAGATGACATAAATAACAGTTACATGCAAATATAACCAATATCAAAAAATAAAAAACCACATAGAAAGAGAACACAAGACACAAAGATTTAATGTGGTTCACCCAATCCCTGGGCTACGTCCACCAACAATGAGTCCAATATTATTATTATCTAGTGATTACAACTTGATTACAATCCACAATCCCTTACAACTCAATACCGCCCCAAGAAGCTACTAAAACATACATCATTATGAAATCCCTAACCCTAAGCTATTTTATACAAGTGAGGATGGGGGGAAAAGTGTATATCACTTCCCTAATCAATCACCACAAGATAACAAAGTATTCGATTGTGCTTGGCATAATTAGTGACGTTTAATATTACAAAAGATAAGATAATTGAATAATTGATGGAAACCCTAGAAAAGTTGTATGAAAAGCCTTCTACTTGAAACAAGGTATTTCTCATTACGTGTCTATTTAATATGAAGATGGAAGAAGGTGGATCTATTACTAATCATTTGAATGAGTTTAATATGGTTACCAGTCAATTATCTTCTGTAAATGTTACTTTTGATGAAGAAATTAGGGCTCTCTTGATTTTGTGTTCCTTTCCTGAAAGCTGGAATGGATTGGTAATGGTTGTTAGTAACTTTGTTTCTAGATCTAATACCCTAAAATTTGATGATGTTATCGGTGTGATTCTAAGTGAGGAAACTTGTAGGAAAATATCAAGTGGATCTACATTTGGAAGTGTCTTGAATGCACAAAGTAGAGGCAGAATGAATGAGAGAGGAAACAAATCTAGAAATCATGGAAAATCAAGAGGAAAATCAAAGGGAAAGAGGCCTAAATCCAAAGGACCAAATGATTGTTGGTATTGTGGAAAACCAGGTCATAAGAAGAAAGATTGCTAGTCTCAGAAGAATAAAGAAGGAGACAAACATGAAGGTAACAAGGAGGAAAATGTGGTAAGTAATAAATCTGAAGATGATGAAAGGTGCTCCCCTTAATACCATAAACACATAACAGAAATAGAGAAAACAACAACAATATGCAAGAACATAAAATTGGCTTCTTATTATCTCCACAAATGTGGAATTACAAACTTTCATAATTACAATATGCAAAGCCACATGGGCATTCCCTTACAATATTCTATAGGACAAAGCCTCGAATTAATACCTAGAATTTCCCTAGACAACACTACAGGCCTTCTTTATATAGGCATTTTCCACCACCCAAGAAGGTTCCAAAAATTTATCCCTTAGGACCGACCAAACTTAGAATTATTTTATTTTTTAATTTATTGCATTAAAGTTGGCTCAAAATAACTTTTGAAACCCAAACAAAAATTTTGAAGGAAAATTATTTTCGTCCATTTCAGGTGCCTGACTTCTGGAGACCATAAGTCATCACCAGCTAACGCGATTGACTATTATAACCCCATTTCAGAAAGGAAATGAAGCACTCTATAGGCTTGACTTACGCAAGCGCTTGTCACCCAAATTCTTGAACTCATCCGGGGGCTCTAAATCCTTCAAAACTAAGTTCAAAGTTTTTGTGCCTTGCTGGCAATACTGAAAATATTCAATTTCTTCAAAACTAGACCTGATCTAGCCATGAAACCTTATTGGTAGGCTGAAATGACTGAGATGAACCTCTACATGTAAAATCAAAACATTCTGAGATTGTATGACCGACCTACTAAAAATAGCAAGTTTCCATAAATAGCATCTTTGCACAAGATAGCCCTTATTGAATACAAAAATAGAAATATTTTTGGGTGATGCAAGATTGCTCTTACACCCTAGATGCTCCTACATCAGACACCCAAGGTAATTTGAGAAGTGACCCCATCATGTCTTAGGTGTGTAGAGGAAAACCAAGATGGTTAACCTCCTCCTTTGTCAGCCATGATGAATCTTCAATAGGTCATCCTTTCCACTTGACCAGATATTCTTCATATGTCCAGTTCCTTGTGCTTCTGCCAACATGACTATCCAGTATATCCTCAATCTCTTTGGTATCTGAACTAGTTGCTGGAATACTCCATTGTGCTGTTGTGATCTCATCTTCAATACCTCCCTCATGATACTCTGTCAGATCTAAAATGTTAAACACTAGTGAAATATTCAGCTCAGTAGGCAATTCTAATTCATATGCATTTCCTGAATCATGCTTCTTCAATATTTTACATGGCCCAAACTTTTTCATTTTCAATTTGTTATATGTACCAACTAGAAATCACTCCTTCTGGAAATGAACCATGACTTCATCTCCAACCTAAAATTTCTTATGCCTCCTTTTCACATCTACCTTAGCCTTATACTATGCATTCATCTTGGTAATATGCTTCCTCACCTCCTCATGGACGTTTTTCAACTGCTTCACAAAATCCTCAGCTTCAGCACTACTTATTTCTCCTTTATCTATCTTTTTTAACTCAGATGTATTTCTTGGAATACTCCCATATACAATCTAGAATGCTGATTTACCAGTGCTCCTATTGACAGAATTATTATATGTAAATTTTGCATGTGGTAAAATCAAATCCCATCCTTTTGGCTTATCTCCAACCAAACATCTTAGCAAATTTCCCAAACTCCTATTCACCACCTCTGTCTATCGATCAGTCTATGGATGATGTGATGAACTGAACTTCAAATCTATCTTCAACTTCTTCCACAATGTATGCCAAAAATATCCAACGAATTGAGTGTCCCTATTTGAAACTATACTCTTTGGCAAATCATGTAGTCTCACCACTACTCTAAAAAACAATTCTGCTACATGAACAACATCATTAGTCTTCTTGCAGGGAATAAAATGTGCCATCTTTGCAAATCTATCAACTACCACAAAAATTGAATCATGTCCCCACTGTGTCCTTGGTAAACCAAGAACAAAGTCCATACTGATATCCTCCCAAGGCTTCTCCGGTATAGGTAATGGCTGATACAGCCCTGTATTCTACTTCACTCCTTTCACCATCTGACATACTTTACAACTCTATACAAACTTCTTGACATCTTGCTGCAACTATGGCCAATAATAATTCTCACTAACCAAAGCAAGGGTTTTATCATGACCAAAATGTCCAACCAATCCTCCACTATGCTTCTCCTTGATGAGATTCTCCCTCACAGAACTTTTTGGAATGCACAACTGACTCCCTGTGAATAGCATATCATCTTGAATGATGAAATCCAGCCACTTCATCCTATCTAGAGTAACAGGTTCTTTACAAGCTTTCCAAGCTTCACCAAAATCAAGATCCTCTGGATAGAAATTCTTGAGTTCCTTGAATCCAACCACCTCAATCTGCATCTCTATTAGCAATAGTTGACTTCTGCTAAGAGCATCTGCAACCCTGTTAGACTTTCCACTCCTATGTTTCAAAATGAATGTATAGCTCTGTAAAAACTCAACCCATTTCAAATGCCTTTGATTCAACTTTCCTTGACTATTCAAATATTGCAAATCTTGAGGATCAGTATACAAAATAAACTCCTTAGGAAGTAGATAGTCTCTCCACTTTTTCAATGCCTGAACTATAGCGTAAAATTCCTGATCATAAATAGAATATTTTCTTTTGGCATCATTTAACTTCTCACTAAAATAAGCAATAGGTTTACCTTCTTGGTTCATAACAGCTCCTATTGCAATACCACTAGCATCACAATCTACTTGAAACACCTTATTAAAATTAGGAAGTGCTAAAATAGGTTGTTCTATAACCTTTTGTTTCAATAGTTTAAAATTCTTATATGCCCCATTAGTCCACTTGAACTCTTTTCTATCCCCTCTCATTGTTTTAGTCAAGTGTCCATAAATACTGCTAAAATTTTTGATAAACTTTCTTTAAAAGCTAGCCAAACCATGAAAATATCTTACCTCAGTAGCACTCCTTGGAGTAGGCCATTCAAGGATAGCTTGTACCTTCTCTGGGTCCATTTTTAGACCTTCTTCTGAAACTACAAATCTCAAATACACTAACTCTTTCTTCACAAAAATGCACTTCTTCAAATTAATCAACAATTTCTCATCTCTCAACTTCTCAAACACCATACAAATATGCATCATATGGTCTTCCAATGTCTTACTAAATATCAAAATATCATCTAGGTACACAATGACAAACTTACCTATAAATTCTTTCAGAACCTCATTCATGAGCTGCATGAAAGTGCTCGGTGCATTAGTTAGCCCAAAAGGCATGACTAACCACTCATATAGTCCTTCCTTTGTCTTGAAGGTAGTCTTCCATTCATCTCCTTCTCTGATCTGAATCTGGTGATATCCAGTCTTCAAATCTATCTTTGAAAAGTACACAACTCCAGTCAAACAATCCATAATATCATCCATTCATGGCAATGGAAACCTATACTTGATTGTGATCTTGTTTATTGCTCTGGAATCTATAAACATCCTCCATTATCCATTATTATTTGGTGCTAATACTACTGGTACAACACATGGACTTAGGCTCTCCTAAATCAATCCCTTCTGTAACAACTTGTGTACTTGTCTATTCAACTCTTCACTTTTTGTTGGTGTCATTCTGTGTGCTACCTTGTTTAGCAAACTGGCTCCTAGAATCAAATCCATTTGATGACTAATCTTCCTTACCAGAGGTAATCCATAAGGTACATTATCAAATACAATATCTTGAAACTCATTTAACAAATCTGCAACCTCTACAGGTACATCCTCTACTTCCTCTTTACCAGCTTTTGGAATTAAAGAAAAACACATATGCTCATGCCTCATACCATCTATAAATTTTCTTCCATCAACAAAAGTTATTCTCTCATTACCACAGATCTTTTCTTCGGTCTTCTTCAATGGCTTTAGCTTATGTCGTACTCCATCCTTTGTCAGGGAATAGGTATTCGCATGACCATCATGCACAACACATCTGTCAAACTACCACAGCCTACCCAACAACATGTGACATGCATCCATAGGTATGATATCACATAGTACTTCATCATGGTACCCACCAATCTTAAACTTTATTAGGCACTATTCACTAACCATGACCTTGTGGTCATCCTACACCTAGGCAATCTGATATGGATGTGGGTGTTTCTGTCTCTTGAGCTTCAACTTTGTCACCATCTCTTCTAACACCAAATTTTCAGTGCTTCCACTATCAATATTCACATCACAGCATTTACCCTCACACTTGCATCTAGTGCAAAACAGACTCCTCCTTTGTTCGGGTTCATTTTCACCACTCAGCAGGACTCTTCTATTAATCAATGTTTCTCCTCTTTCAACATCTTTAGAATTTGAGGATCTAGCATCTTCATCTACATGTGCCACTCTGGCCTGGCCTTCATTCCTCCTATCTATCCTTCCTTGGCTTTGAAGATATTCAAATGCCCTATGACCTTCTTCTCCATAGTGAAAACATGTTCCACAGAAGCCTCCTCTTCCAGAACCTTATCTTCTTCCTCTTCCTCTCTGATCTGTATTATTTTGATCTTGGAAACAATTGGAATTGTTTTCTCTCTGATTTTGACTGCTACTAGCCTCATCATTCTTTTTTAGATCTTCATTTTGACCTCCATATGACCATCCACTAGATCATCCATCGTGACCTCTTCCATTTTATCTGCTCTCAAAATTCTTGTTTAGCTTTTCCTCTACTTTTAGGGCAAACTGGTATGCCTCTTCAATACTATTCATTCGACCTAGATTCAGCTCCTCCTGAATACTCAACCTTAACCCATTAAGGTAATGGGAAACTTTCTCCTTATCAACTTCTGCATGGCTTGTTCTGATGAGGATTTCATAGAACTCCTCTATATACTCCTGAACAGATCTTCCTACCTACTTCAAACTTTGCATCTTCTTCAATAGGTCAAGCTCATAATCAATAGGAATGAACTGCCACTTCAATTTATCCACCATTCCATCCCATCTTGTGATTTTATCTTTCCCTCTTCTATTTCACTCCAATTGAATTTCTTGCCACCAGATCTTCTCATGACCTTTCAGTCTAGCCTTCACGAATTTGACCCTATCAAGATCCTCAATATCTTCATACTCAAAATATTCTTCACATTCATTGATCGAGTCGATCAACTCCTCTGGGTTAAAATTTCCTAAAAATGTAGGAACCTCAATCTTAGGTCTTTTTTCGGTTTTGAAAATGGCCCAAAAAAGTCTTTCTTCCTCTTGGTTCACAACTTTGACTTCTCCTTCTTGATCTTCTTCTTTGGCTTCATCGTCACTTTCATCTCTGACATTAAGATTTATTTCTCTATGAATCTCCTCTTGTAATGCTCGCACTTGTCTCTGGAGCACTCTAACCTCAAGTGTTACAACACCAACTCTTCTGCCATGTTCCTTTCATGGAGGCATTTTCACGATGCATGCTGAAACCCTAACCATGGTCCTGGTGCAAACTACCTCATAGATGATGATCTATTTACACACTCAAGAACTCCCACTCTGATACCACTTGATGAAGGGTGCTCCCCTTAATACCACAAACACATAACATAAATAGAGAAAACAACAACAATATGCAAGAACATAAAATTGGCTTCATATTATCTCCACAAATGTGGAATTACAAACTTTCAGAATTACAATATGCAAAGCCACATGGGCATTCCCTTACAATATTCTGTAGGACAAAGCCTTGAATCAATACCTAGATCTCTACCTAGAACTGCCCTAGACAACACTACAGGCCTTCTTTATATAAGAATTTTCCACCACCCAAGAAGGTTCCAAAAATTTATCCCTTAGGGCCAACCAAACTTATAATTATTTTATTTTTTAATTTATTGCATGAAAGTCTGCTCAAAATAACTTTTGAAACCCGAACAAAAATTTTGAAGGAAAATTATTTTCTACCTTTTCAGGTGCCTGACTTCTGGAGACCATAAGTTGTCACCAGCTAACCCGATTGATTATAACCCCATTTCAGAAATGCCATGAAGCGCTCTATAGGAATAACTTGCGCAAGCACTTATCACCCAAATTCTCCACCTCATCTAGGGATTCTAAAGCCTTCAAAACTAAGTTCAAAGTTTCTGTACCTTGCTGCCAATACCAAAAATTTTCAATATTTTCAAAACTAGACCTGATCTAGCCTTGAAACCTTACTAGTAGGCTGATATGACTGGGAACAACCTTGACATCTAAAATCAAAACATTCCAAGATCATATGACCAACTTACCAAAAATAGCAAGTTTCCATAAATAGCAGCTCTGTGCAAAATAGCCCTTATTGAATACAAAAACATAAATATTTTTAGGTGATGCAAGATTGCTCTTACACCCTGGATGCCCCTGCATCAGACACCCAGGGTAATTTGAGAAGTGACCCCATCATGTCTCAGGTGTGTAGAGGAAAACCAAGATGGTTAACCTCCTCCTTTGTCAGCCATGATGAATCTTCAATAGGTCATCCTTTCCACTTGACTAGATATTCTTCATATGTCTTGTTCCTTGTGCTTCTGCCAACATGACTATCCAGTATATCCTCAATCTCTTTGGTATCTAAACTAGTTGCTAGAATACTCCACTGTGCTATTGTGATCTCATCTTCAATACATCCCTCATGATACTCTATCAAATCTAAAATGTTAAACACTGGTGAAATATTCAGCTTAGTAGGAAATTCTAATTCATATGCATTTCCTGAATCATGCTTCTTCAATATTTTACATGGCCCAAACTTCTTCATTTTCAATTTGTTATATGTACCAGCTGGAAATCACTCCTTTCGCAAATGAACCATGACTTCATCTCCAATCTAAAATTCCTTATGGCTCATTTTCACATCTGCCTTAGCCTTATACTACGCATTCATCTTGGTAATATGCTTCCTCACCTCCTCATGGATGTTCTTCAACTGCTCTGCAAAATCCTCAGCTTCAGTACAACTTATTTCTCCTTTATCTATCTTTCTTAACTCAGATGCATTTCTTGGACTACTCCCATATACAATCTGGAATGGTGATTTACTAGTGCTCTAGTTAACATAATTATTATATGAAAATTCTGCCTGTAGTAAAATCAAATCTCATATTGTTGGCTTATCTCCAACCAAACATCTCAACAAATTTCCCAAACTCTTATTCACCACCTCTGTCTGTCCATTAGTCTATAGATGATGTGGTGAACTGAACTTCAAATCTATCTTCAACTTCTTCCATAATGTATGCTAGAAATATCTAATGAACTTAGTGTCCTTATCTTAAACTATACTCTTTGGAAAATCATGTAGTCTCACCAGTTCTTTGAAAAATAATTCCGCTACATGAACAACATTATTAGTTTTCTTGCAGGGAATAAAATGTGCCATCTTTGAAAATCTGTCAACTACCACTAAAATTGAATCATGTCCCCGCTGTGTCTTTGGTAAACCAAGAGCAAAGTCCATACTAATATCCTCCCAAGGCTTCTCTGGTATAGGTAATGGCTGATACAACCTTGTATTCTACTTCACTCCTTTCACCATCTAACATACTCTGCAACTCTGTACAAACTTCTTGACATCTTGCTGCAACTTTGGCCAATAATAATTCTCACTAACCAAAGCAAGGGTTTTATCATGACCAAAATGTGTAGCCAATCTTTCACTCTGCTTCTCCTTGATGAGATTCTCCCTGATAGAACTTCTTGGATTGCACAACTAACTCCCTCTGAAGGGCATATCATCTTGAATGATGAAATCCAGCCACTTCATCCTGTCTTGAGTAACAGGTTCTTTACAAGCTTTCCAAGCTTCACCAAAATCAGGATCCTTTGGATACAAATTCTTCAGTTCTGTGAACCCAACCACCTCAATCTTCATCTCTATCAGCAATAGTTGCCTTTTGCTAAGAGCATCTACAAACCTGTTAGAATTTCCACTCCTGTGTTTCAAAATGAATGTAGAACTCTGCAAAAACTCAACCCATTTCAAATGTCTTTGATTCAACTTTTCTTGACTATTCAAATATTACAAAGCTTGATGATCAATATACAAAACAAACTCCTTATGAAGTAGATAGTGTCTCCACTTCTTCAATGCCTGAAGTATAGCATAAAATTCCTGATCATAAATAGAATATTTTCTCTTGGCATCATTTAACTTCTCACTAAAATAAGTAATAGGTTTACCTTCTTGGCTCATAACAATTCCTATTGTAGTACCACTATAATCACAATCTACTTGAAACACCTTATTAAAATTAGGAAGTGCTAAAATAGGTTGTTCTATAACCTTTTGTTTCAATAGTTTAAAACTCTTATCTGCTCCATTAGTCCACTTGAACTCTTTTCTATCCCCTCTCATTGTTTCAATCAAGGGTCCACAAATACTGCTAAAATTTTTGATAAAATTTCTGTAAAAGCTAGCCAAACCATGAAAAGATCTTACCTCAGTAGCACTCCTTGGAGTAGGCCATTCAAGGATATCCTATACCTTCTCTGGGTCCATTTTTAGACCTTCTGCTGAAACTACAAATCCCAAATACACTAACTCTTTCTTCACAAAACTACACTTCTTCAAATTAATCAACAATTTCTCGTCTCTCAACTTCTCAAACACCATATGAATATGCATCATATGGTCTTTCAATTTCTTACTAAAGATCAAAATATCATCTAGGTACACAATGACAAACTTAACCAAAAATTCTTTCAGAACCTCATTCATGAGCCACATGAAAGTGCTCGGTGCATTGGTTAGCCCAAAAGGCATGACTAATCACTCATACAGTCCTTCTTTTGTCTTGAAGGTAGTCTTCTAGTCATCTCCTTCTCTGATCCAAATCTACTGATATCCACTCTTCAGATCTATCTTTGAGAAATAAATAGCTCCACTCAAACAATCCATAATATCATCCATTTGTGGCAATGGAAACCTATACTTGATTGTGATCTTGTTTATTGCTCTGGAATCTATACACATCCTCTATTCTCCATTCTTCTTTGGTGATAATACTGCTAGTATAGCACATGGACTCAGGCTCTCTTGAGTCAATCCATTTTGTAACAACTTGTGTACTTGTTTATTCAACTCTTCACTTTCTGCTGGTGTCATTCTGTGTGCTGCCTTGTTTAGAAAACTAGCTCCTAGAATCAAATCCATTTGATGATTGATCATCCTTACCAGTAGTAATCCATTAGGTACATTATCAGATACAATATCCTGAGACTTATTCAATAAATCTACAACCTCTATAGGTACATCATCTACTTCCTCTTTACTAGCTTTTGGAATTAAAGAAAAACACACATGCTCATGCCTCATACCATCTAGGAATTTTCTTCCATCAACAAAAGTTATTCTTGCATTACCACATACCTTTTCTTCGATCTCCTTCACTGGCTTTAGCTTATGTCACACTCCATCCTTTGTTAGGGAATAGGTATTCACATGACCATCGTGTACAACAAATCTGTCAAACTGCCATGGCCTACCCAACAACATGTGACATGCATCCATAGGTATAATATAACATAGTATGTCATCATGGTACCCGCCAATCTTGAACTTTACTAGGCACTATTCACTTACCATGACCTTGTGGTCATCCTACAGCCAGGTAATCTGATATGGATGTGGGTGTTTCTATCTTTTGAGCTTCAATTTTGTCACCATCTCTTCTGACACCAAATTTTTAGTGCTTCCACTATCAATAATCATATCACAACATTTACCCTTACACTTGCATCTAGTGCAAAACAGGCTCCTTTGTTCAGGTTCATTCTCACCTCAGCAGGACTCATCTGTTAATCAACATTTCTCCTCTTTTAGCATCTTCAAAATTTGAGGATCTGGCATCTTCATCTACATGTGCCACTTTGGTCTAGCTTTCATTCCTCCTATCTATCCTTTCTTGGCATTGAGGACATTCAAATGCCCTATGACCTTCTTCTCCACAATGAAAACATGTTCCACGGAAGCCTCCTCTTCTTGAACCTTGTCCTCTTCCTCTTCCTCTCTGATCTCTATTATTCTGATTTTGGAAATGATTGGAATTGTTTCCTCTCTAATTTTGACTGTTACTAGCCTCATCTTTCTTTTTTGGATCTTCATTTCAGCCTCCATATGACCATCCACCAGATCATCCACTGTGACCTCTTCCATCTTGTCTTCTCTCGAACTTCTTGTTCAGCTTTTCCTCTACTTTTAGGGAAAATTGGTATGCCTCTTCAATACTGTTCATTCAAACTAGATTCAGCTCCTCCTAAATGCTTGGCCTTAACCCATTAAAGTAATAGGCAACTTTCTCCTTGTCAGCTTCTGCATGGCCTGTTCTGATGAGGATTTGATAGAACTCCTTTGTATACTCCTGAATAGATCTTCCTGCCTGCTTCAAACTTTGCATCTTCTTCAGTAGGTCAAGCTCATAATCAACAAGAATGAACTACCACTTCAATTTATCCACCATTTGATCCCATCTTGTGATTTTATCTTTCCCTCTTCTATTTCATTCTAATTGAATCTCTTGCCACTAGATCTTCACTTGACCTTTCAGTCTGGCCTTCACAAATTTAACCCTATCAAGATCTTCAATATCTTCATACTCAAAATATTCTTCACATTCATTGATCTAGTCAATCAACTCCTCTGGGTTAAGATTTCCTAAAAATGCAGAAACCTCAATCTTAGGTCTTTTTCCAATCTTGGAAATGGCCTGAAAAAGTCTTTCTTCCTCTTGGTTCACAACTTCGACTTCTCCTTCTTGATCTTCTTCTTCGGCTTCATCCTTTCTTTTGTCTCTGACATTAAGATTCATTCCTTTATGAATCTCCTCTTGCAATGCTCACACTTATCTCTAGAGCACTGTAACCTTAGTTGTTACAACACCAGCTCTTCTACCACATTCCCTTCATGGAGGTATTTTTGCAATGTGCACTAAAACCCTAACCACGGTCCTGGTGCAAACTGCCTCATAGTTGGAGATCTATTTAGACACTCAGTAATTCTTGCTCTGATACCACTTGATGAAGGGTGCTCCCCTTAATACCACAAACACATAATAGAAATAAAGAAAACAACAACAATATGCAAGAAAAGAAAATTGGCTTCTTATTATCTCCACAAATGTGGAATTACAAAGTTTTAGAATTACAATATGCAAAGCCACATGGGCATTGCCTTACAATATTCTACAGGAGAAAGCCTCGAATCAATACCCAGATCTCTACCCAGAACTACCCTAGACAACACTAAGGGCCTTCTTTATATAGGCATTTTCCACCACCTGAGAAGGTTCCAAAAATTCAGCCCTTAGGGCCGACCAAACTTAGAATTATTTTATTTTTTAATTTATTACATCAAATTCAACTCAAAATAACTTTTGAAACCTGAACAAAAATTTTGAAGGATAATTATTTTTTGCCATTTCAGGTGCCCGAATTTTAGAGACCATAAGTCATCACTAGTTGACCCGATTGACTATTATAACCCCATTTTGGAAACACCACAAAGCGCTCTATAGGCTTGAGTTGTGCAAGTGTCTGTCACCCAAATTCTTGACCTCATTCGGGGCCTCTAAAGCCTTCAAAACTGAGTTCAAAGTTTTTGTACCTTGCTGCCAATACCGAAAATCTTCAATATCTTCAAAACTAGACTTGATCTAGCCATGAAACCTTACTAGAAGGCTGATTTGACTGAGATGAACCTCCACATGTAAAATCAGAACATTCCAAGATCGTATGACCAACTTACTAAAAATAGCAAGTTTCCATAAATAGTAGCTCTGCATAAGATAGCCCTTATTCAATACAAAAAGAAAAATATTTTTGGGTGATGCAAGATTGCTCTTACACCCTGGATGCTCCTGCATTAGAAGAGGATGCTTTTCTTCTTTATTTAGAAAGTGTTGATGATTCATGGGTTGTAGATTCTGGGGCCCCATTTCATGCTTCATGCCATAGAGGTTATTTTCTTGATTATCTTAAAGGAGATTTTGGGCTAATTTATTTGGGAGATAATGAACCCTATCAGATTTTTGGAAAGGGGAAAATTAAGATTAAGTTGCAGAATGAGAATCATTGGATACTACAAGAGGTACAACATGTTCCAAGGTTGAGTAGGAATTTAATTTCTACAGGCAAACTCGGTGATGAGGGTTGCACAGTTACTTTTAATGATAGAAATTGGAAGGTTTCAAAAGGTTCCTTAGTAGTAGAAAAAGGTGTGAAATTAGGCACCTTATATCTTTGTATAGGTCATACTGTTCCTTCTACTTTAATTATTTTAGAGAAAAATGAATGTTGAGGAACATTTTCTGCAATTGAGTATGAAGAACATCAAATAGTTGTTGTAGATTCTGACACAAAACTTTGGCACAAGAGACTTGGGCACATGAGTGAAAAAGGTATGAAATTACTTCATTCAAAGAAAATCTTATCTGGTCTGAAATGTGTCAATATGGATTTCTATGAAATTTGTATGTATGGAAAATAAAATAGAGTTAGTTTTGTGAAGAGTGGGAAGGAAAAGAAAAATGAGAAATTAAAGCTTGTGCATATAGATGTATGGGGAAAAACTCAGGTATCTTCCCTTGGTGGCTCTCTGTATTATTTCACATTTATAGATGATACCAAGAAAAGTATGGATTTATTTCCTTATAAAAAAATATGATGTATTTTAAAATTTTAAGAAATGAAAATGCTTGGTTGAGATTGAGACTAGTAAAATGCTAAAATGTCTTAGATTTGATAATGGTGGTGAGTATTGCAGTACAAAATTTGAATATTATTGTTCCTCTAATGGTATTCGTAGGCAAAAATTTTTACTAAGAACTCCATAAGAAAATGGAGTGGTTGAATGCATGAATAAGACAATAATGGAGCGTGCAAGGAGTATGAGGTTGCATGTTGGGCTTCCCTCAAACATGTGGGTGGAGGTTGTTAATAAAGCTATATATTTAATCAATAGAGGTCCCTCTAATCCTTTGGGCTATGGTATTCTAAAGGAAGCATGGACTGGTACAAAGGCGAGTTATTCTTTTCTCAAAACCTCTGGTTGTGAAGCATTTGCACATATAGATTTTGAAAATAGAACCAAGTTGGAAGCTAAGTTAAAGAAATGTGTATTTTTTGGATATGGCATTGATGAATTTGGTTATAGGCTTTGGGATTTTGAAAATCATAAAACTGTAAGAAGAAGTGATGTCATATCTAATGAAAAAGTATTTTACAATATTAAATAGATTAGTAACAGATCCACCTTCTTCCATCTTCATATTAAATAGATGCTTCATGAGAAATACCTTATTTGAAGCGGAGGGCTTTTCTTACAACTTTTCTAGGGTTTCCATCAATTCATCAATTGTCTTTGCTTTCGTAATATTAAACACCACTGATTGTGCCAGACATAATCGAATACTTTTTTATTTTGTGGTAATTGATCAGGGAAGTACTATACACTTTCCCCCCCATCCTCACTTGTATAAAATAGCTTAGGGTTAGGGATTTCATAACGATCTATGTTTTAGTAGCTTCTTGCAATGGTATTGAGCTGTAGGGGATTGCAGATTGTAATCGGGTTGTAATCACTGGATAATAATAATATTGGACTCATTGCTGGTGGACGTAGCCTAGGGTTTGGGTGAATCACATTAAATATTTGTTTCTTATGTTCTCTTTCTGTGTGGTTTATTATTTTCTGATATTGGTTATATTTGCATGTAACTATTATTTCTATCTTGTTTAGCAGGTAACAAGTGGTATCAGAGAAAGGTTTCTTTTAGTTATCATCTGCAAGGTCTCATGGTTTAGTGGGAGTCTCATGCCTGAGTGGGAGCAATGATAGACGAGGTTAAGATGAATTTTGATAATTTGAATGGGAAGAACTTTCAGTTATGGAAAATACAAATGGAGGACTATCTCTATTAGAAGGATCTATGGCAGCCATTGGAAGGAAAATCCAAGAAACCATCAACAATGACTGATGAGGATGGGGAGCAAAGTGTATAGTACTTTCATGATCAATCACCACAAGATAACAATCTCCCACTTGGGGATTGATCAAGCTCCACACAAAGAAACACATCGCCTAGGCAATCATGTAAGGAGTAACAATAAAATGTACCCCTCCAATAGTAACTTCCATTTTCTCCCACAAATTAACAAAGTTAGATGTTAAATGATCATTAAAACCCTTTATTTCCATGAGGGAAGGAGTAAACCCATATTTATCAAGAATCTCCAACCTCTCCACATTTTGTCACAATATTTTGTAGGAAATTAGAGATTTTTCTAATTCCTCCAATCTTCACATTATTTTTGTTAATCTCCCCAAGAGCACTACAAAAATCACTTTATTTCATAAATCCTACAAGACACTGTAACACAATGATAAAAACCAATCTCTTTCCCTATTTCCAAATTAACTGTTCATTTTCCTCCATTTTAGTATTATGTTGTTGTAGTAGTTTAATATATTGGATTGCATAACTTTCTCCATTAAGCTCAAAACTATTCTAGTATAACCAAGCTTCTATACAATTGAAAAATATTTACCACTTTAAGAGCTAATTAAAAATAAGATAGAGCATATAATCAAATTTAAAACAAAAATTGTATCCATGCATAAGATTACCCTAATGTATAGGAACATCCTAGTAAAGAAAGTAGGTGGGAAAATATATATAGTAGGATTCATATAAAAGGAGGAATAATATATTCTTTATCAATAATTTTTATATTCCTTAGATGTGAAATTGTAATATTGGAAGAACCCTTATCCTCCTCAAGATCAATTTGAGGTGTAGATAAAAGTGAAGATAGTCTTGGTGGTGATATAGGTGTAACAACTGATTAACATATGAGTTGAAATAATATATTTATAAAGAAATTGAGAATATTGATAAGTTGATAAGAGTGGTTGGACTCAAAATAGGTACCTTTTTTGTATTGATTTTGATCACACTCAATGACCCATCATTAAAATGGGGGTGAAATGAGAGTAGGATTACAAATTTTGGATTCATAAATAGGTTGCAATGCTAGGTAAGAAAATAATAAATATTCTACCATTAATTATTATTTATATCAAGCAATATTGATAGGAAAACATATTTAGTTTCCCTTTTTTCTCCAATCCCTTCTTTTTCATAAACCTCTTCTTTGAGCCTTATCTTCACTTAACTACCACTACAACCTATTTATAAATCTAATTTTTCAATCCAACTCTTGTTTTATTTACCATCATAATGATAGACCATTGAGAGTGATTTGGAATACCAATTGAAAAAACTACACAATTCTAAGGAGTTGATCTCGCCATTTTTCTCAAAAGGCACTCTTGTTCAAGTAAATGTTACCATCTAAACAAGGATCTCATAGGAGTCTATTAAACCATGTCATTAGTCTTGAGGGGATATGTTGGAAATGTCCCTACAATCTCCCTCTCAACAATATCCGTTTCAACAATACTTGATAGGATTCAAACTTGCAAGCCTACTCTAATACCAATAATTTAGAGTTCAGGTAGTCATTTTCCTCAAATGACACACCTATTTAAGAAACCACTACCATCCTAGTTAAAGGTCTCATAGGAGGATGTTAAACCATGTCATGAATCCTAAGTGGATATGTTGGATACCTTCCAACACTTTTCTCTTCTAGGGTAGATTTTTCAATCTCCTAAACAATACTCTCATGGAGTTCCTTAAGCTTATCAGTGTGAATTCTATATTAGATGCATTGTTTTGTATTATGCAAATCTTGATATACAAAACACCCACTCAAGATTTTATTTTATGATTGTCAATTCATGTTTCATACAAGTGAGCTTTTATTAACATCTCATCTCCACTTCTCTAGTTTATTTTTACTATTGGATAGGTCTTTTCCAATCCTGTCCATCTTAGGGATAACCTCCCAACCTTGTAAAAATATTCCTATCATCCCCTTCTAATGACTAATTTTGAGCCTTCATTGTCTTCTGCAAGACTTATAGGCTAATAGTAATTCTATAAATTTACACATAAATCCATTTAAATTTTGAATGATGATGTGTTGCGAATATGATACCTCCATAATTGTATCAATAACCATAGAGAACTTCTCTCTAGAAGAAACATTAGCAATAAGCATAAGAAATTACCTAGGTATTTTAGGGGTTATATTTTAAATCCTTGGGAAAGGGACTCTAACTCTAGGTTTCATAGTAGTCGATTTACATTTTTGGTGTCTCTTTCATCAAAATCACTATCTTTTGCTACAAATTTTTCCATGTCATCCTCAATATCTTTCTTTGTACTCTCTTTAGAAAGATTCTCATTCCTAGTCTCAGAGTCTAACCAAATAATTTTTTCCCCTTCCACTTCTTATCTAAGCTAGGCCCATGGCTATCCTCCATGGGATTTCTCTTCCTCTTTAGGGTTAAATTCTCCTTAGAGGCTTTAAAATTAAGCTCTAATTATAAATATAGAGTTGCATGATCACATCCACCTAAAAAATCACTAGATATCATTCCTTTCTTACTAACATCTTAAGAATTATGGTATGGTATCAAAGAATCAATATAAGAGGTACCAATATAATCCACAACCTAGATTTACTCTCCTTAAGAAAGGCTTTACCACAAAGTGTTTTTTGACTTGGATTTTGGACAACATATAATTCATAAGTCCCTAGTGAATAAGAGTGATTTTGGGAATATTTCTACTTTCATCTATCTTGTTTTATAGAGATGACACAAAAAAGAAAGAGAGATATACTAAAAATCTATTTATAAAATGGGCAAACAAGATGAAATGGTAACTATAGATATATTCTCCCCCTGCCCCCCACCTTAAGTGAAATATACCTCATAAGTAATTCTTCCACTAAAAATCAAACTAGTTCAAGCAACATTCTCTCATAGCCTAATTATAACTTCACCAATTTATTCCTTTCACAACCTTTGAAAAAAGTTTGGATAAAATCTTGACCAACTTGGAATATATTTAAAATCTTCCTTTCTTCAATTGATAACCTTTTAATGTGGGTCAATAAATCCTTATTGAGAGATAATTCCCAATCACAAACAATAATTTTCTATTTTTTCATCCTCTAGAAAAGGTGTCCATTATAGAAAGACCATGATCATTAACCTTTCCATGTAAGGAGTTAATCATCCCTCTAAAATATTCTAGACCTTGGGTGTCCTATGAACCTTATCAAAATTGGAGGGATCCATTCTATTATGTTTTTTTTGTTTGCCCCCCTTCTTGCACTAACAAGATAACTCTTAATACCAGACTATGTGACCCTATTCACAAAGAACACATAATATACTTCTTAGAGTTGTACCACAAAAACTAGAGAAAATCATTAGTCACAACTTCTCATAGTTATAAGATATTCTAAAGAAATCATTAAATAGTTATATGTATTCCTCTCTCTTGGCCATTATTACACATCAACTATCTTTCATTTCCAAGGATATAATTGATACTAAGGATTACCTTATCATGTACACAGATGGAATTAAAATAATTCCAAATCCTACTACCGTCACTTGTGACATTGTAATTAGAAAACACATCCACTACTTTTTTCTATTCTTGTAACACATGCCTAAAATAGATTACCTTAAATGTATTGCCAAGAGTAAGGGTATTGTTTGACTTCCCAATTAGATTAATAACTAGGCTACAAAACTCAACTCATGGATTGGATAAATAGACTAAGAATATATCTCTCCCATGGTGAAGGATCATTTACTTTTCAACCTAGGGAACGTGTACTTGAAATGGGCCATTATTGTATGTGCACTAAATCCCTATCAAAGCCATGATATCCTACAACTTAAAGGAAAATAACGTTGAAAGTTAAATGCATAGAAATGAAGGAATTTAAATGCTTCTTAAGACTCGATGGTAAAGATAAACTCATGCAATTAACTACAAAAATTTTTAGGATATTTAGACAAGACTACTCTATTCACTTTGGCTACAAGAAACTATCTCCAATGGCTGCAAGAAAATTCAAACTATATAATACTTACTATAACTAAAAGGAAAATAATACTAAAATGAAAAGGAATTGATCACCAAGTGGTCCCCCTTGAATGATTATATCCTGAACTCAATTACACACTATAAACTTAGAACTTCATCACTCTTTTCATTCATCCAAAAAGTGTTGTTACATATCATAGCTAAAAACTAACTAAAACTATATTTGAACTAGATTGCTACATTACATTGAAATATATTCTATTTGGATAACCTTTGAAGAAGTTTCAAATCCTTATTTATAACAAAAACTACTAACTAACTAACCACTAACAAATCAATGCAAAAAGGAATAGGAAGATAATAATTATTTTAGAACTAGGAAGAAGGAAGAATATCCATCAAATTAGGAACAACTAATTGTCCACTTACATAAGGAGTAAATATAGCTATCCACTACTTCCTATATTTGTTCCACATTAAGAATGACCATTAAAGCCCTTAAATTTCTCCAAATGATTTGTAACTAATTCATCATTTGACTACTTCAAATGATGATCTTTGTTGAGCGGTATTGACTTGGTCCCCAAAGAATGATACCTCTTGAGCACCAATTCTAATTTTTCTGGTCCATTAATCATCCTACACCATGACATTAATGTTCACAAATGATATATAATATATTTATCCATTCATTTTTAGAGTAAGCATTAATTAAACCATAATTAGGATTAGCATATATAAATTCCATGTATATAACTATATAAGAGTATTTTTCATCCATAGAGGTTATTAATGTATAAATTTAATTTTCATAATGCCAAGTTCATAAAACTGACCAAAGAAACCTAGAAACCAAGTCTAAGTCACTAACTTATGAAAAAACCTATGAACAAAATAGGGAGAATACAAAAAGAATTGATAAACATTAAACCATTATTTGGGCTCATTGTTGCCCCAAAACCAATCTCTTTTCGGTCCTCCAAAAAAGGGAAAGTTTCTTATCCAAGCATGTATCTTGAATTCACCAATGCTACTCTGCTTTGTTCCTCCTGACTAGAGGCTCTAGTAGGATCCTTTCATTTTATCCAGCCTTTCCCATTCAGAGGTCTCTTCTTTCTCATCATAGGAACCCTCATTGTTCCTGCAAATTAGTAATGTCCACAAGAGTATATGTGGTTGGAAAATTAGAGGCAACTAATCATTCTTCCTTTTTCTACCTAGATTTATATATTTATGTGCCCTTTGGATTGTTGTACTATAATTTGGTAGTGAATGCAGTTCTTCTTTCTTGAGTTCATCAAATAGACTATTCCACCTCTGCACTAAGTTTTTGATCATAGTTTTTCCCTCAACTCTATCCATCCACTCATACTCTTTGTAGGCTTCTTCTCTCAAAGGAAAATTCCTTCTCTTGCGACTATCATCTAGTAGGGGATATAATAATTTTTCCAATCATAATACAATACCCTATGTTTCCAAGCTTTATGCCTCAATGGAAATGGAATACTAAGTTCTCTTTCCCTATATTCTCTAGACTATTCACCCATACTAATTTCATTGTTTATCTAGGACATAAGATCCCTAAGGTGTATATCCCCGATGTAAAGTAGAGGATTCCATTTAGTGTCGAATGGGACATCATAATTATGCAGGTATAACTCACAAATAAAATTTCATATGGTTGTAGGAGATGACTAGTAGACCTAATAAAATTCTTGAGGTGTATCCAAAGAGGAACTCAAGTCTCTAATAATTCTCATTTATTGAAATAAAAGATAATTTTTATTTAAACACAAAACATAAACTCCACATGGATCTCTACATTATATTAAGTGTGGAATCATGATAACTATATTGTCCACCTTATGTTTCAGATGATCAATATCCTTCTTCTGATCATCAATTATTTTATGTATTTTAGCTCTCTCAAGATCCTATTCAGTTTGTCTATATAATATATCCTTATAAAAATTCAAAGTCACAACATGACAAGTGAGAGAAGAAGGTAGATTATGATTAGATATCCTCTTCCTCTAACCTAAGTTACTTGTACCTAGCTCTAATTCCTTCAACTGTAATGGTAGTTCCCCCAATTATTCCACAACAACAACAAGTTCATCAAGTCCCTGTAATCCTTGACCTTTTGTTGGTTGTTCTTCTTCTATGAACACATCCTACTGATCTTGAGGGGTTTCCTCTCATATTTCTTCCTCATACAATTCATCCCCTCTTTCAAGTATATTAGGATTCTCAATGGGTACTTATAGGAAACACTCTTCTTCTAACTTTTCATCTTTCATTCACTTCCTTCCATAGGATCATCTATCTACACAATAGATGTTTACAATGACTCATTCTCCTCAAGACATGTGACAATATGATTTTCCTATTGAGGGGTATCATGAAAAAACTCAAATGATTCAATATTAATACTATAAATTGGTTTCTTTTTATGTCCTTCTCTACTAGACCTTCCTCTAAGCCTAGTACTTCTTCATTGAGGTCTTTCCTTAGTGTCCTTGGGTGTTTTGTAATTGCTTGTTTTTCCAGTGGGTTTAGATATAGAGGTAGAAGATGTAGGAGGTTGTGTCTCTTCCTTTTTCATTTTCTCATCCAATTGAGGGTAATTGGTTTAGTTCTTAGTTCCTACATGCCCTCTTTGCTACCCTTATCTACCCTTTCCTTTACCTTGTCATTCCTTACAACAAACCTAGTCCTCATAGGGTTTTTCTCAGAGGTACTAAATCCACAATCTGTTAAAGAGATTACTTCAATATTAGTGAATGAGGGATCAAGTGGGTCTTTCTTAGTTGGTTGTTTGACTGTAGGAAGTTCAACGGCAAATGATTCCCTAGAGGAGGAGGCTCCCAAAGTTACTTTGGCAACCCCTCTTAGGATATTAACCTTGTGTATCACTAAATGATCTATTGGCCCTTCATTTTCAAGTTGAAATATTCTAGTTTCAACAAATTCCTCCCAAGACATTTTGGAGACCTCACTTAATGACCTTTCAACTAATAGTTTGATAAGACAATGGTGAGTTACAAAGTGTGACTTACCTCTCTGATTTTTAGCCACACTAATGGATAGAAAAATGTAGAGGATGTTAGGTACATTCATTTGTAATCTTCCATGTTCCATATGACTAAGAAAATTGAAATGAATGGAGTGTAGGCATGTTTGTCTTCCCTCAAAAGTCAAATAATTAATAATGTAGACTGCTACTTCTACCTAGATAGGTGGTAGAGAAAACCTTCTAGTTCCCTAGTTGTCAACAATAGGAGGGATATCCCAAGGATGAGTGAACTGGGACCTAGAAGTCCTTGCATATTTGGTCTTTGGAAAACTCTCTCACACAATCAGAAGCCTTGTAACCTCTTATATATGTTTTTCTATTGTAAAAAATATTAAACCTTTAACCTGTGCTTCCCCATTAGATAATGTGTAATAAAATTCCATTGCAATATCATCATCATATCTATTCAATATTGTACAATAATTTAACCACCCATAATTTCTGAATTGTAGCTCACATACTAGGTCTTGAAGCAACATGTCAAGAACCATGGGTTCATGTTGTATATGCACTCCTCCCAAGGCTTATACTAGCATTTTTCTTAAGAATTCTATTGAAAAAAAAATTAACTATCCCCACAATCTCTCTAGAACTAATGCCTCAAAATATTTGCAACTACTTAATTTGAGCTCCGAAGAACCTTGATACCTTCCTACAACTATACCTTATGTGACATCAATTTTCTCAACAAAACCTTATGTTATTTCAAAATTAGGAATTGCTAGTATACACAATCATAAAAGATAGTCATTTCAATAAATTTGATGACATCAACAAGAGTTAAGAAGGGAGTAACTATGAAACATATGAAATAGATTTCATATGCCTTAAATTGTCACATCAATCCTTTCAAAATTAAAAAGAGGTGATTTTAAAATAATGATTTGACATTGTTTCATATGGACATGGGTTGACATGGCCTAAGACTTGACGTGGATATGACATTAATATAGACTCAATTTCCCTATTTGTTATTTTATCCTACTCATTGGCTTGTGGGTGATAAGGAATTGATTTTTTGTGCCTGATGTTGTGTTCATTCACTAATGATGTGATCAAGTTGGAGGTGAATTGTGCTCCCTGATCTATCACAATCTCCCTTGGTACTCCATACTAGGTAAAGATTTCCTCATAAAGGAATTCTACAACCTTGTTATCTCTCACATGCTTAATGGGTTTGATCTTAACCCACTTTGTGACATAGTTAGTGCACACCAAAATATATGACTTAGAATTTGCAAGGGGATCAATGGTTACAACAAAGTTCAATCCCCATTTATCAAATCCTGTAACAATAACTTGAGGGTATAGCGGCATTTTATTTGGTTCAGTAGGTCTACCCATTCTTTGGCATCTGCCACACTTCCTAGTGTACTTTGTTTCATCCTTGTGTAAATTAGGCCAATGGTAACATGTGTTCAAGATTTTCATTGTTGTCATCTTAGCTACAAAATGAATTCCACAAGGTTCATCATGAAATGCATGGAGAATTTCATATGTCTAATCTTTCCTAACACACCTTCACATAAATTGATCTAACCCTATATAGAGTAAGTAATCAGTTATCCAAGAAAAGTTTAAGCTCTTCACAAAAAGTAGCTTTATTTATTTTTTTGAGAAGTGAGAAGGGATTTTGTTAACACCTAAGTAACTAGCTATATTTTCATACCAAGGTATATGAGCTGTAATAGAAAAAAAGTTTTCATCTAGAAAAGAATCATTAATAATTGTAAAGTCTTCCTATATTTTTAGTCTAGATAGAAAATATGTCACTGCATTGGCGTTACTTGGCTTGTCAATTATAGCGATGTAAAATTCCTACATCAAAAGAAACCATCTAGCCAATTTACCAGTTATTGTAGGCTTGTTCATAAGGTACTTAATTGTTGCATGATCTGTATGTACAAAAATATGATAACGAGTGATAAAGACTAAATTTGTTAAGATCATAAATGATTGCTAACAATTATTTTTCTCTGGTAGTGTAGTTTAACTCTTGGTCTTTCATATTTTTTCTTGTGAAATAGATTGCATTCTCAACTATACCATCTTTTTGACCTAAAACTACTCCAATGGTGTAATCTGATGCATCTATGTGGATGAGGAAATGTAGCGACTAGTTAGGTCCTATAAGGAATAGTGCTTGGGTAAGAATTGACTTTAGCTGTAGGAAAAATTTTCACATGATGATGTCCATTCATAGTCTGCATCCTTTGTCAACATAGTACACATAGGTCCTACAATTTTACTAAAATCCTTGATAAATCTCCTATAATATCTTGCATGACCTAAGAAACTCCTTACATCCTTTTTTTTGGTAGGGATATGATGGTTGAGAATGACCTTAATTTTGGGTAGATCAACTTGTATCAACTTGAGAAATATAGTGGCCTAGTACTACCCCTTCTCGCATCATCATAAATCACTTCTCACTATTCAAAGATAGATTGTGATATTCACATATCTATAGAACCTTCCATAAATTTCTCAGTGCTTCCTCAAATGTAATTCCATATGTTATAAATTCATCCATGTATATCTCCATACAGTCATGCAAAATGTCAGAGAATATGCTAATGACTTCTCTCTAGAAAGTGGCTAGAGCATTGCACAAACCAAATGAAAAAATAGATGAGGAATAATTTACCCATGGGAAGGTAAAATCAGTCTTCTCCCAATATTTTGGTATGATTCTAATTTAGTTATAACTACTATACCCATCCATAATTGAGAAATACTTCTTCCCTACCAAAGAGTTCAAGACTTGATCTATGAAGGGAAGGGGAAAACGATCCTTTTTTGTTGTAATATTAAACTCCCTATAGTCTACACAAACTCTCCACTTCCATTTTTCTTAGGAACTATGACAAGTGCTAACACCCATTGGCTATCAGAGATAGGATAAATAAATGCAACATCTAACAATTTTTACAATTCTCCCTTTACCATCTCTCTTAGTGTTGGGTTAATTATTCTTTGGGGTTTTCTGATTGGCATACTATCTTCCTTGATATAATTTCTATGAGTGCATAACTTAGGATCTAAAATTTTCATGTCACCATAATCCCAATCAAAATCCTCCTTGTGAGATTGAAGTAAGGTTATTAGAGAATTTTGCTACTCTTGGGAAAGTTTTCCATTTATATTAAGAAATTGACATGGTGAAATCTATACTTGTTTAGTAAAATCAATCATGGATGCCTTAATGAGGGGTAAAATTTGAATTTTATGTGGCAATAATGTCTTTGGCTATAGGAAAAGCTGGTGAGCTAGGAGCAGGGAGGATGGTATGTAATGAACATGGTTGATGTGATGAATAGCCAAAAGGTTGTTTACTTTCTCCATAATGAATAATGTTGAGTATCTCATCCTCTTCCTAAATCTGTAGGAAAGAATATCTTTAAATCATCATGGACTACACAATTGAATTAACTTCCTTTTCTTCTTTCCCTAGATCTAGCCATATTGGTTGTACTAAATCAAGTTAAGGTCGTGCTATAAAAATCAAGCTTCTTTATGGAAAGACCATTTGAGATAGTCATATCTCCTAACCGAAATCCTATGTATGCATTAACTATAGATAACCAAGGCCTTCTTGGAATGATATGATATCCCCCCAGTGTTTCTTTAGGAGATAGTGTCATGAAATTAGTTGGGAACTCCCAAGAATCCAAGGTAACTACTAAATCTTCTACCATCCCATCAAGCTTGATAGTAGAACTATCAGGTAATTATAAGACAATAGATGTAGATCTGAGGTTGGTAATCTGAAGATTATGCATGGTGTCTTTTATCATTACATTAATGGTTTCTCCCAAATCTATTAAGGCCTTTTTAATTTGAACACCATTAATAATGACTCCAACTATAAGGCTACCAGGTTCAGAGTATTTGGGAACTACCACTTTACTAAGCATAGTGGACATGGTAACAGACCGATGTCATGCATTGTTTGTGGATCTTTCTTCTTTCTACTTGGTTGCTTCAAATTGTCTTCCTTAATATTTTTTCTATAGATAGGGACATATTTTATAGTTTAGAAGAGAGGTATCTTAACACATATATGTTTGAGCTGATCTATAATATCAAAGGTATATTCCCCTATTTGATTGGTTACTTCAACTTTCAACCTTTGTGGGAATGGAGGAATTGTATCAGACTACTTTAGAACTTCAATCTCTTGCATCAAGTTTGGTTGGATAGGTGCAACATGTAAAATCTCTTGTTGTAATACCTCAGTAGGCATATCAATTATAACTAGAGGGGCTAGTGATGGTAAAGTTGTTCTAGACCTCAAATGTATATAAATTATATTAAATCATAAACAAGGTACTAGTTTGGGTCTGCATAATAAATAAACTATTGTTGCTTATTGTTAGGATTAGGAACAGGTTATGTAGGTAGCTAACTAGGATTAGCATAATTCATATTGGCTATAGGAGGTGGCATTAATGTTGGCTTCAAAGGTTGCTAATGTGGTTGAAGATAATCAATTGGTTGATTTAGACATTGTTGACCTCCTCTCCATTGGGGGTTTTTCTTACAATTACCCTAAGGTGGCTTCCATGACCCCTGAGGTTGTGGCCAAGATCATTGAGGTTTCTACAAGTTCCCTTAAGGAGGTTTCCATTAAGGTGGAGGGATTTTATAATTTGTCTAGGAATTTTGATGATTATTCCAAGGCTGAGGTGGGTAACCTCCTAAATTTCATTGTAAGGAGGTTGCCATTGATTATTATAAGTATTTTAATAAGGACTACTAAAAGTTAAAGGGTCTTTTGGAATACCTTTTCTTGGAGCCCATAGCCTGTTGGAAATATTCAAGAATTAACTGAGTTACTGAGAGGGGAGGGGTGAATCAGTAACTCCAAATTTTCTTACAATTTTAACATGTAGTTTACTTTTAACCTTTTGCATACAGAAAGCATGAAACTTAAAAGCATTCACAATAATGACACATAGATTTGGTTACCCAGAAACCTTCCAAAAGAAAGTAAAACTAGGGTGGGGATGAAACCCACAAAGCTTTAATACTGTAGAATAAAGTTGGCCGGTTAAGGCTTACAATTTGATCACTTCTGATGATTTGCCCTGTTAGGAGCAATAAGGATTGCTAAATCCACCCTGTTAAAGGATTTACAAAACATACAATGAAGTATGCACTCGGTAAAGAGATTTTACAAAGATTGTTAAGTCTACCTGGTTAAAGGATTTAGTACTGATTCACCTGTTAGAATGAAACAGTAGATCTCATGCTTTGCAACTGGATTGCTGATTGAGATTCATTGATGTACTGATCACCTTCTGTGATGAATTTGTCTTTGCTGATCCTTATACTTCTAAAGCCTTCTGTAATTCGCTTATCTCTGCCTTTCTTTTTCACATATATTCCTTTTTTTATTTCATACATCTTTACATTTTACAACATTGTTTATATACAAGTCTTAAACAATTAATTACAATTACAATTACACAGTCGGCTTGACAAATAAACATAAGAGCTACTAAGTCGGCCCAAGTATGATTACACAGTTCCTGCAAACTGACTCGGTGACTTTCTGATACTCGGCATCCACTACATTACTCGGCATCGTCATGCACTCGGTAGAAGTGAAGGCACGGTTCATACTGATCACTCGGTAGGTTTTGAACTCGGTAAATACTGGTGACTCGGTAGACATGATGTTACTCGGTTTACATTATCCTGTTCGGTTTGTACTAACTTCCTCAGTTTGCACTGTTTGCTCGGTTTGCACTGTCTGCTCGGTTTGCACTGTCTGCTCGATTTGCACTGTCTGCTCGATTTGCACTGTTTTCTCAGTTTGCACTATTTGGTCGGTTTGCACTGTCTGCTCGGTTTGCATTGTCTGCTCGGTTTGCACTGTTTGCTCGGTTTGCACTGTTTTCTCGGTTTGCACCCAGAATGCAAATAAGTGTTGTCACTAGTGGCAATTCTGCTTAATGCCAACAATCTCCCCCTTTGGCATTAGTGACAAAAACACTTATTGGCCAAAACTTATATACATGAATCATGCTGAGTCTTATTTTGATTTTTCAAAATTTGTCTTTGTTATAGGGCTTTATACATTGTCTCCCCCTTTCAATGTGCTAAATGTTTCTATACAAATCTTCTTCTATACATATCTCCCCCTTTTTGACGATAATGCCAAAGGTGCATATACAATTTATTTACAGAGAGAATCCAAAATTTGATAGAAAATCAGAATGTACCTTCATTATTAGTGCCAGGGTTCTGTCCCAACTTTCTTGTAGAATTTTACATGTTTGTATAGCAATTTGGACTTCTGCAGAGAGTTCAATCATGTGATCTGCTATAGAGAACTGATTGTCATGAATCAATATTTTGGAATGTTCAATGTGCTTAAACATTGTATTCATGATGGGAAGGATCATGTGTTGGATGTCTAGTAGTGTGGACCGGATCCCTGTGTCTTCTTTCAGTAGATCAGACTACATATGTGATAGGTGTGAGATTTTCATGTGATGAGCAGAGCTTGAACTTGGTTCAAGTTGCAGCTTCTGTATGATAATCTTCATATCCTCATCCATTTTATTCATTTTATCCTTAATATCCTTTGTGAACTCGGCAATATTGCACAATCTGGCCAAAAGAGAGGTAGCATTCGAATAGATAGATTCAATGTTAGACAAAACTGAAGACAATTCTACTTGGTTAATAGCTATGTGTTGAGCAATGTGCTCAAGCACTTTATTGTTGAATCTCTTCTCGGCTCTTTCAACTAACTTTTCTGTGCCGGATGAATCCTCATTGTATCTCTCAACTACTTCTGCTAACTATAACAAAACATGCTGGGAGGAGTCTACTTTAATGCCTAATGCATCAGACAAAATGTCCTTAGCATCCTTAATGATTTGATACTCCTTGTCTCTCTCCTCTTTAAGCTTCTTTTGTTTTGCTTTCCTTTGGAGGATCTCACCTATATTTTGCATCTAGTCCGCTGATAGATTTGCAAAATCTAATGTAGGAATCTCTATCTCTTCATCTAGGTCTATATCCTCTACTATATTTTTACCCAAAAATTTTATACTCGGTAGAGCCTTAGGCTTATCTGTACTTAATGCTTTGGTAGTAGTGATAGTAGATAAAGTAGGGTTGGCTATAGATACTGGCATACTTTCTACTGGAGAACTTAAAATATTTACACTTGAAGATTCAAAAACTGGAAAACTTACTGCTGGAAAACTTGACGGTGCAGGAGACTGCAACTCGGTAGAAGAAATGATAGCTGCTTCTGATATTGCTAGGGATGATTGGACAAATGTGGAAGTTGTCACAACCATGCTTGAAGGTGTCTCCGGGCTGGATGTAGAAACTTTCACTGGAGAGGTAGGAAGGGATGCAATGACTTCTGTTGCTATCCTCACAGTATCATCTACCTCAGTGTCTTCTTCTTGTTCATCACTGTCATCTTCAATATCTTTTATTATTACTGTTTCAATACTCGGTTGGTGAAGGTGGTAAATGTTCTTCCATGTAGCATTTGCAGCCTTCACAACCGATTCAATATTGTTGATCAAAATCAAACAAGTATTGAACTTCAATGTCATCTTATTTTCATTTTCTTTTAATGCCTTCTTTACTTCATCATTTTTCAAGCTCGGCATCAACTGTCTCAGGTTTTGATCAAATATGTCTATCACAGTTTGCCTTGCATTGCTCCATCTCATTTTTATTGGATTCAATAGAACTGCTGGAACCTGTGGGGCAATTTCTTCAG
Organism: Chamaecyparis obtusa; assembly: GCA_027943335.1. Classification (NCBI taxonomy): domain Eukaryota; kingdom Viridiplantae; phylum Streptophyta; class Pinopsida; order Cupressales; family Cupressaceae; genus Chamaecyparis; species Chamaecyparis obtusa. The sequence goes on from BSBK01005630.1 coordinate 436,950, forward strand.
GAGAGTATTTCCACTGTCCCATCTTCTCAATAACAGCATCTTCTATTTCCTTCTGTTCTGCTTCCGATCTGGTTTCATATCTTAAGGATTTTATGTTACTTACTCCAGATCCTGATCCGTCTCTAAAGAGTTTGAGCTTTTCTTGAAGGTTTAGAGGAGGCCTTTTGAATACTATGTCTTTATCTGCCTTTTCTGCCTTGTCTGCCTTGCCTCTTGTATTTCTTCTTGTAAACACAGCAGTGGGAGGCATAGTTGTCTTAGTGATGAAAAATTTTCCTTTCTTCTTTGCAGGTTCTGGTTCCTCTGTTTTCTCATCCTTTTCTTCTTCTTTTTCATCTTTTTCTTCTTTGTCCTCGGTTATCATTTACATTTTGGCTATCCTCTTCTTTCCTTTGTTTACCGCCTGTGGAAGCTTTATGCTTAGTTCAATTCTCACCTTAGCTTCATCATATGTTCCAAAATATGGAGCTTTGGGATTGACAGGCTGATTAAGAAGAGCTTCAATGATATCCTTGGTTTCATCAATATTTACCTCATAAGGAAGAGGTTTTACATATACAGTCCTTGGTTTAACTGCTTGAATATATACATTATCACAATCCACCATAAAACAAATGTCATCTTTGTAATCTTCCACCAACTTCTATGGAATTCGGAATCTGTCATTCATTTTCTCTTTGAAAGACTCAAAATAGTTATCCATGATGCTTTCAAAATTCTCACCCATTTCTGAGATGTATTCATTTATTTCATAGAGGACTGGCACATCTTTTCTCCATACAACTTTTCCTTTAGAAGGGAAGAATTTTAGAACATAGAAGAATAAACAGACCAATAAGGATCCAAACTTACATGGATTGTTCTTGGAAGTTTTAATGCTTTCCATGTTTTTGTTAAACTGTTTTAACAATAAGTCTGCTAGGTCAAATGTTAAGTTGTTCTTGACCACTTTGTATGCTAGGTCAATAGCTTCACAGGAGACACTATTCTGTCGACTAGAACTATAAATCTTATGGGCAATGATGTGTGTACCAAACTTCAGTTCAGCGTCGGTAATGCTGCTAACTTTCATGCCTCTACCGTCCCACTCAGCTAGGGTTTTCTTCTCTAGTTCCGTCCGACCTAGGGTTTTGGTAGTTTTAGCTTTGTTCAACATGGGAAGACCAGTGACTTGATGAATCATCTTCTTTGTAATCTCAATAGGTTGCTCAAGCCAAATCTTGCCATCATGTACTCGGCTGAGAATGTACCTAACCCATTTATCTTGAAAGTTTTGAGGTAGATGTGCAATGTGAACTAAACCTTTATCTTCCAGATGTTTGTGCTCGGGTTTCAGACTACCATCCACACATAGTTCCTCACGCACAATATCTAGTTCTAGGTTCCCCATATCATGAATTGAACAGTTAAAATGATTGCGGATATCATTAATAAGTAGTACCTTAGGAGGAATCTGAGATTGAGCTCCATTCGGATCTAGGGCTGCTGCAATTGCGGGCACAATCTTGAAATCTGGTGCTTTCCATTCTCCTTGGACTAACATATCAGATCCTTTCTTCACTGAAGTGCTGGATGATGCCATGGTAGCTCACAGAAAATTCCTTTCGCAAAAGTATTGAATCGCTGGGTTGCTCTTGAAATTTTCTGCTCTCAAGGTGCTAAAGATTCGCGGTGAAGAATGAGTTCGATTACTTGCCTTTTTGTTTACAACTCTATCATTAATGCTCATTTCAAATTAGGGTATGAATTCTGACAGACTGTCACCCACTAAGAATTAATTGCTCGGTAAAGACTTCGCAACTCGGTGAACTCGGGAATTCATAATGCTCCGACCTCGCTCGGTAAAGATAGGTACCGACCTTGCTCGGTGAAGACTGATACTGACCTCCCTCGGTGAAGACTGATACTGACCTCGCTGTGATCTCACTGCATCTTGCATGCTGATTTAGATCTTTTTTTTTTTTTCGGTTCTGGAACTGCTTGAGATTGGTCTATGAGAATACAGTTCCAGTGCTTTCTTGGAAATTTAGTTTGAGTCGGTAGAGCCATCCATTCCATTACTTGGAGTGGATTGCTCGGTAGCTTTAGGAATCCATTTTTGTCTCACCTGTTTCCTGACCTTAGTTGCTTCATTCTTCTTTCCTTCTTCAATTTCACTAGCATTCATGCAGTTTCTGGCTATGTGACCGAGTTTAGTGCATTTGAAACATCTTACGGTAGTATCTCTTTTCCTTAGATGATGTTTTATGCAATTCATGCCAATGTGTCCATATTCTCCACAGTAATGACATCTACACCAAGTGTTGTAGTCCCATCCAAACATTGCTTTCATAATTTGTTCTGCTGGATTAAGTGTCTTGGATCTGCACTCGGATGCCTTGTGACCTTGTTTGTTGCACTTGTGACAATTACCTCTGAATCTAGGTTTTTCCCTGCATTCATTTGCTTTGTGACCAGGTTGATTGCAGTTGTAACATTTTCCATTGAATTCTGCTTTTTCATTATTCCAACATTTATTTGAAGTATGTCCTATTTTACCACAATGATTACAAGTAGGTTTTTGATTTCTTTGAGTACCTTGCTTAGAAGATTCGCCTTCTCCTTTGTATCCAAGTCCTGCTTTTCCTTTTTGCCTATGAAGATTTCGCTCATACAGCTGATTCAAGTCTTCTTGACTTTTCAGCATTCCTTCATTGATTTGTTTTTCAGCATTTAGGTCATCCACCAATCTTAGATTGATTTCCTTTTCAGATCTTAATTCTTCTCTTGTGCTTTCTATTTTTTATCTTAGATTCAGAATTTCCTCATTTGTATGAGAGATCTGATCAATTAGGTTTTCTAGCTGAAGGGTTTTATTTTGGACTTCAATGTTTCTTCCATCTAATTCATCTTTCAACTTGTTTCTTTGTTCCAAGATCTCACAGAATCTTGTAGAGTGTAGTTCTTGTTCTCTTTTCAATTTTCTCACTTCTTCCTGCAGAGACCCATTCTTTTCTAGGAGTTCTTTGACAGCATTGTTTGCTTCATCTGAGTTATTTGAGGGAAAAAGATCTTCAATCTTTTCTTCAATGTAATTCTGATCATTCATCTGATTTGCAAGTTCCTTCCTTCTTCTTAGGGATTGGGAAAGATGTTCTTTTGCTTCTTTGAGTTTAGCTATGGCCATTTCTAGATCTAGCTTTTCATTTTCAATCACCTTGTTCAGTTTGAATACCTCCATTGTCTTGGATCTTTGCTCAAGCTAGTTAAGCTTTATCTTGAGAACCAATGATGCTCTGATACCAATTGTTGGAAATATTCAGGAATTAACCGAGTTACTGAGAGGGGAGGGGTGAATCAGTAACTCCAAATTTTCTTACAATTTTAACATGTAGTTTACTTTTAACCTTTTGCATACAAAAAGCATGAAACTTAAAAGAATTCACAATAATGACACATAGATTTGGTTACCCAGAAACCTTCCAAAAGAAAGTAAAACTGGGGTGGGGATGAAACCCACAAAGCTTTAATACTGCAGAATAAAGTTGGCCGGTTAAGGCTTACAATTTGATCACTTCTGATGATCTGCCCTGTTAGGAGCAATAAGGATTGCTAAATCCACCCTGTTAAAGGATTTACAAAACATACAATGAAGTATGCACTCGGTAAAGAGATTTTACAAAGACTGTTAAGTCTACCTGGTTAAAGGATTTAGTACTGATTCACCTGTTAGAATGAAACAGTAGATCTCATGCTTTGCAACTGGATTGCTGATTGAGATTCGTTGATGTACTGATCACCTTCTGTGATGAATTTGTCTTTGCTGATCCTTATACTTCTGAAGCCTTCTGTAATTCTCTTATCTCTGCCTTTCTTTTTCACATATATTCCTTTTTTTATTTCATACATCTTTACATTTTACAACATTGTTTATATACAAGTCTTAAACAATTAATTACAATTACAATTACACAGTCGGCTTGACAAATAAACATAAGAGCTACTAAGTCAGCCCAAGTATGATTACACAGTTCCTGCAAACTGACTCGGTGACTTTCTGATACTCGGCGTCCACTGCATTACTCAGCATCGTCATGCACTCGGTAGAAGTGAAGGCACGGTTCATACTGATCACTCGGTAGGTTTTGAACTCGGTAAATACTGGTGACTCGGTAGACATGATGTTACTCGGTTTACATTGTCCTGTTCAGTTTGTACTAACTTCCTCGGTTTGCACTGTTTGCTCAGTTTGCACTGTCTGCTCGGTTTGCACTGTCTGCTCGGTTTGCACCGTCTGCTTGGTTTGCACTGTCTGCTCGGTTTGCACTGTCTGCTCGGTTTGCACTGTCTGCTCGGTTTTCACTGTTTTCTCAGTTTGCACTGTCTGCTCGGTTTGTACCCAGAATGCAAATAAGTGTTGTCACTAGTGGCAATTCTGCTTAATGCCAACATATCCTTCTTTGAGAAATGAATAAAATATGGTCATTATCTCCTTATATTGGCTTGAATTTAGTAGGAATTTTCTTTCTCTCTATGTTAGGTACCATCTTGCATCTATAGTCCTTCTTCTTCTATCTGTAGTAAGAGAAATATTTTACTAGCATTGCCTCTGCCTCCTTGTGATTCTTCTTGGATTGCATGGTATCCAATAGAGTGACCATATTTTCTCTGATATCATGATTGAATTATGAAATTAGGTGAGTGATTTATGTCCTTAAGACTCCATTACTAGATGAGTTATCCTTGGTGGAGTGGTAACCTCTTCCCTTCTCGCCCGATGCTCTAGAGTAGTTATGAAATATATTCTTAATGTCCTCCCAAGTTTATTAGGTAACATATCCTCCTCCCATCAAATCCAAAGCTTTAGTATAACTCTCATTGATTCCCCTTTGAAAGAAAAATTTATGAGATTCTTCATTGAGTTGATGGTGTGTGGAATTTTGCAGGCTAAATAGGAACCTTGAAATATAGTCCTCTAAACTATCATCTTATTTTTTATGCATTTTAAAGATTTCATCTCCTCTCATATCATTTCCCCTTCAATATTCTTTGTACTTTTCTATGAATATTAGCTTCATCTCTTCCCAAGTACTCACAAAATCTCTCCCTAGAACCATAAACCATCTTAGTGTTGATTCCTTTAGAGTAGAAGGAAATAGTTTAAACCTATGAAAATAAATGGTGTAATCATAGCTTCTATAGAGGATATCAAATCAAAAAATAAATGTATCAAGATCCTTTGTCACCAGGCCATAGAACTTAGGAAGAGATGAAGTAGGAATGTTCTTAAGCTTTTTGTTATTATTTTGATCAGTGATAGGAAATGCAAAGGGTAGGAGGTGGAGGTCTAGCCATCCTTGGGTGATTCACTTGTTCATTCCTTGGTTTATAGACTACCAAATAAATTTGATCACCAACTTGGTCTTGAATAAATAGTTCCATAGGTGGAGGAAGATATAGATTGACAAATATGTTAGCAAGGGGATTTGGATCAACTGGTTCTTCTTCAAAAGAAGTGGAAGAAGAGGCTATATTTGGAACAAAAAAAAACATATGGTTTTTGTTCTTCTTCTTCACGGTGAACACAAATATCACCTAACTGGCTCCAAAGATAAGGTTCTTTAGGAAGGAATCTTCCTAAGGAATCTCTTCTTCTTAATTTTCTATGCATGTATATTAAGATGGATTAAGATTGACTTGAGATAAAATAGAATATACCATTAATTCAATCTAAGGAAAACTAAAGACAACATTAAAGAGACTAAAATAATTAATAGTAATGGCTGCAACAGTTCCTTAGTTTGACACCATCCCTAACAACTATGCCAAAAATGTTTGACTTCTCAATTATATCAATAACTAGGCTGCAAAACTCAACTCATGGATTGGACATCAAGACTTAGAAGCTATCTCTCTCATGGTGAATGATCATTTACTTGTCAACCCAAGGAACATGTACTTGAAATGGGTCAGCACTGTATGTGCACTAAGTCCCTACCAAAGCCATGCTATCCTACAACTTAAATGAAAATAATGTTGAAAGGTAAATGTGTGGAAATTAAGTAATTCAAATTCTCCTTAAGAATTAATGCTAAAGCTAAACTAATGCAAGTAACTACTATATGGATCAAAAGTGACCACACTTCTATGAATCATTACATGCAAGATTTCTCAACAATGAGTCCTCACAAAGTGACTTATAGCTCTCTATGCATGGAGTTACAAGGGACTGTGATAAACTTGCTCTCAGCTAGAGCTATAAACTAGTGACCTTGCTAGTCAACCATACAATGAGAGATTCATAATGAAGACAAGGGCAACAATGCCAATATCCCCAAATGGAATCAAGGTATAAAAATACAATGCAAAATAATATGAATATGCAAGATTAATCTATCAAAATGAAAGTACAATGCAACTATGAAAGGAAATAGCAATGGATTACAAATCCCCTAATTAAACTATGTGAGTTATTCTAAAGCTTGAAAGTGAAATCTAAACTATGAAAGCATAAACATGAACTACTATGAAAGAATGGAAACTAAATTATGAAGCAAATGAGGAACTCTAAGATGTAATGCAACAATGATCTCCAAAAAGCTCCAAAGTCTTCAAGAATTCCTGTAGCATAGAGTTAGCATAAAACAAGTGTCCTAGAATGACGGAGAGAGCTCTCCTTTTATAAGAAATGCAAAGGAATGGACCATGGAGATTAAGAGGCAAAAGTATTAATCAATGGTGGAGCTTGAAAGAGGATCAATCCATGTGCACAAGTATCCTCCAATAGGAAACTAGGAGTTGACTTTATGTCCATATGAGACAAAAAGTGCTTTTTCCCTTTTTTATAAAATAAGAATAGTGCTTTATTTGTGCAACTTAGGATAAGAACAAAAGGTGGGGCTTTTTATTTAATAAAAGGAGAGGAAATATTCCTTTTAAGTAAATAAAGAATTTAGGATAAAATGGTTAATCCAAGAATAAAAATCCAATATATGATCAAAACTAAGATTTGATCAAGAAATTGATAATGTTGAAAATATTGATTATTGATAAAACTGATTCAGGATTGATAAATCAAATAAATGGGGCCCAAAGTCTAGGTGACCATTTTTGGGTGCATACATTTTCCCCTCTCTGACTAATGTGTGATAAATTTGGGAACACATGTAGTCAAAGAATGAAGTTGAAATGTGAGATCGATCTGGGATCACAAAACAACTTAGATGTGAGGTCGATTCAGGATCACACCCAGACAAACATAAACAAAGGCCTTTAAACATGAGGTTGATTTAGGATCACATTCAAAGTAAGAGATAAGAATCTCAAATTTGAGCAAAAGCTCACAAAAGAAGTCTGAATCAGGAAAATCAAGAGAATCAGGGATGAGAATCCCATAGGTACTGCCCCCTCAGAATAGAAATCAAAATCAGGTAGAGGAGAGACAACAAATCGATAAAGATTTGATCAAATCAAAATGAAATTATAATCAAATGTATAGTTCAATAGGGTAACCATTAGGCGATGAAACATGCCCCAGTGAGGAAGTAGAAGAATAGAAATAGAAGACTAGGAATAGAGCGAATGAGAGACTAGAAAATTTGAGAGACATGGAAGGAAGAAAGTCCATCAAAAATTGGATTATACCTCAAAAAGTTAGTCAACTACTCAGAAGAAGGGGAAATTTTGAAACATGATTTTGACTGGCAAGATGACCTCAGATTTCAATTTCAAGTCCGAAAATGGATAGAAAATGATGTGATATGAAAGACTAGAAATGAAAGACATGATCGAGAAGAATCAGAAGATGAACAGAGTTGACCGACTAGTCCGTAAATGATGAAAAGGAGCACTCTCTCCATATGAAAAATGCAAGACTATACTAACATGAACCTAAAAATGCAAACTACTATGAAAGTGGTTGACTTGCAAGGTCACAACGCTAATAGACATCTAATTATCATCATCGAGCATTATTGGTAGCATCATAAAATCATACAATGCACACTAGCATAACTATGTGGATATGAATATGATCTTTATCAAATAGAAATGTGGAAATCCCACCTAGGCATCAAAGACATGTAGGTCTAGATGACTAATGCAATGAGATCACCTAAGTTTGATATGGCGAGATTATGCTTGTATCAAGACACATGAAATTCAAGATAACTAGAAGCATGCACTCGCATAAAATAGCCAAGGATAATACCTTGTCAATCCATAGTGTCAAGTAGGACCAGGATAAATGCTCATGATAGTTAGGATCAACAAACTATACCCATAAGTAGATAAAGAAAGAAAACATGTTCTCATACCCTCAGTCTTCTAGCTATGCATCATCGAAAACTTCTCAGGGAGAGACCACTGATCAAAGAAATCCTCATAGACAACACACAAAGAAAAATAAAGTCAACATATCTCAACAAGTTAATTGTTTAAGTGCATGTTTGTTGGTCATAGAGTCAAACTTTGATCATCACATCTGCTAATGAGAAATATCGCATCAAACTTAGACTATTGGGTAAGACATTTGATAAGTGTTAAGAAACACTCGACACAAGGGTAGTGTTGAAAAATATTGTTTGGGGTGGTGTTGAAAAAAACCTGTTGTGAAATGCCCCAAGAGACACATGCACCTAAAACACCAATGCAAATAGGTATGCCCCCTAGACAAAGACAAAGACCAATTCCAAACCAAGTCAAATAAGGTCAAGACATGATGGAGAAAGGCTAAGTATTGAGGATGCATGCTAAAAGACAAGGGTGCAAAGGCCTCAAGTAGCGCCTGTTTCCAGGTTTTCACCCCTTGGAATTTTTTTTATTTTTTTATTTTTTTCTTTTTTTTGTATTTTTTGCTACCAAGGCGCTTGTTTCTAGGTTTTCACCAAGGCACTTTTTCAATTTTTTTTGAATTTTTTGCATTTTTAAATTTTTTTGTATTTTTTCAGGACTGTATATGCTTTTTAGGATTTTTTTAAGCATCATATATCAATTTTTTTGGTATTTTTTTTAGGATAAATAAGATATGTACAAAGGATGCCCCCAGACAGAAATGTGCATCAAGGATAGAACTTCTTTAGGTGCAAAATGTTGATGGGCTCAGGGAGCTGTTCTCCATCTTCATTCAACAGTAAATATGCACCTGTACCAAAAAATGCTATAATAATGTATGGTCCAAGCCAATTAGGTTCAAACTTGCCCTTTTGTTCTCTATTCTATTGATTCTTAGGGTTCTCTCTCAAAACAAAATCACCTATCTAAAATTCCCTAAGGTGAACCTTCTTGTTGAATGCTTTGGACATACACTTCTAATATACTTTCATGTGATCAAAGGAAGCCTTACGCTTCTCATCTAGAAGTTCTAGTTCTTGTAACCTCATGGCGCGGTAATCCTCATCTATAATCAAACCTTTGAGAGAGATTCTAAGTGAAGGTATCTCTACTTCTAAAGGCAACACTACTTTAGTGCCATAGGTAAGAGCAAAAGGAGTAGGTCTTGTAGGTGTACGAATGCTAGTTCTATAGGCCCATAGTGCCAGATTGATTTGTAAGTGCCAATCCCTACCATTCTTGTGTACGGTTCTATGAAGGATTTTAAGAATGGTTTTATTAGAGGCTTCTGCCTGTCTGTTTCCCTGTGGAAAATAGATAGAGGACCAATGCTGTTTGATTTTAAACTTCTTGCATAAATGTTTTAGGTCCTTGTTCTTGAATTGACCTCCATTATTAGTAATAATCTCAGAAGGCACTCCAAATCGGAAAATGATATGATTCAGAATGAATAGGGAAACTATTTTGCCTGAGGCTACAGAAAGAGGGATTGCCTCTACCCATTTCATGAAATAATCAGTAGCTGTGATGATAAACTTATGTCCACCTGATGAGTTAGGGTGAATTTTCCCAACAAGGTCAAAGGCCCAACGCTAAAATGGCCAATGAGAAATGGAAGGAATTAGCTCCCTACCTAGAGCATGAATCAGGTTTCCATGTTTTTGACATTTCTCACAAGACTTAGAGAAAGCTACTGCATCTGTCTGCATTGTGGGCTAGTAATACCCCACCCTAAGCAACCTTCGAGCCATGGCAAGACCATTAGAGTGTCCACCACAAATGCCCTCGTGGATGTCTACTAATGCTTGGTTGGATTCCTCCTTTTCCAAGAACCTAAGAAGTGTCCCATCTAAACCCCTCCTATACAAATCACCAGAGATAAGGGTGTGGTGAGAGGCATTACAGATGAGGTTTTGACATTTAGAATGGTTGAAAGTGTCAGGGATGATGCCATCGTGTAGATATGAATAGATAGCACCATAGCGGGAAGACTCATGTGTGACAAGGGTACAAATGACATTGCTTTCAGATGAGTCAAATATGGGATGGTGTAGCTCTTCCACCAAGAATTCAAATCTTGATTCATGTTGTTCCAACTGAAGGAGTGAAGCTAATGTGGCCATAGCATCTGTAGCTTTGTTCTCTGTCCTAGGGATCTGTTGAAATGTCACAAATGTAAAGTAACATCTCAATGATTCAACCATCTTTTTGTAAGGTACCAATTTATCATCTTTGGTTTGATACTCCTCATTGACTTGGTTTATAATTAACTATGAATCCCAAAATACATGTAATTTTGTTATGTTCCATTCTATAGCCATTTTCAATCCATTGGTCAAAGCTTCATATTTGGCAATATTATTTGTACATGGGAATAAAAGTTTGTAAGACTTTGGAATGTTGTACCCATGTGGAGAGACAAATAATACTCCAGCACCTGATCCATTTTGCATGTGGGAACCATCAAAGAGCATCTTCCAAGTGTGGGTAGTCATATACAGTATGTGTTCATCTGGGAATTCTACCTGAATAGGCATACTATCCTTAACTGGGAAGTCAGCTAATTGGTCATCAATAGCTTTCCCATTTATGGCCTTTCTTTCAATGTACTCTATATCAAATTTAGATAAAACCATCATCCACTTGGCAAGCCTACCCATGAGGGCAGCCTTACTAAGCAAGTACTTAAGAGGATCAATTTTTGCAACCAAATGTATAGTATGAGCAAGCATATAGTGTCACAACTTTTGGGAAGCAAACACTACTGCCAGACAAGACTTTTCAATGCTATTATAATTGATGTCATAAGATACTAGAGTATGACTAATGTAGTAAATGGCCCTTTCTTTCCTAGTATCATCTAATTGAGCCAACAATGCCCCCAAGGAAGACTCTATTGCTGAAATGTATAAAATCAATGGTTTCCTAGGAATAGGCGGCATCAAAATTAGAGGATTAGCCAAATACTATTTTATTTGATCAAGGCTCTTTTGGCAATCCTCATTCCAAGCACATGTGGCTCCCTTATGCAATGTTTTATTGAATGGTTGTGCTCTATCTGCAAGTTGTGAAATAAACCTCCTTATGGATTGGAGTCATCACTGAAGACTTCTCATCTGACTAACATTTCTTGGAGGTGGCATATCTAATATAGCTTGGACCTTTTTAGGATCAACCTCTATTCCTTTTGCTAAAATTATGAATCCTAGGAGTTTACCTTAGGCAACTCCAAATGCACACTTTTTTGGATTCAATCTAAGCTGAAACTGAGCCATATGATCTAGAATTACTTCCAGATTGTCGAGGTGTGTGTCCCATTTTCTAGATTTAGCCAAGGTATCATCCACATAATCTTCCATGTTATTATGCATCATATCATGAAAAATTGTGGTCATAGCTCGCTGGTATGTTGCTCCTGCATTCTTTAGGCCAAATGGCATGACGTTCCAACAATAGGTTCCCCATGCACATGTGAAGGTTGTTTTCTCTTGATCTTCAGGAGCTATTTTTATTTGGTTATATCTGGAAAAGCCATCCATTAAAGAGTATATCTCATAGCCCGCAGTCATATCCACTATCATGTCTATGTTAGGGAGTGGAAAGTCATCCTTTGGGCACACTTTTTTAAGGTCTCTAAAGTCTGTGCATACATGAATGGATCCATCATGCTTTGAAACTGGAATGATGTTTGAGATCCAGTCGGCATAATCGATAGGTCTAATAAATCCTGCACTGAGGAGTTTTTCTAATTCAGCCTTAACAAGGAGAGCTATGTGAGGATGCATTTTCCTCAACTTTTGTTTAACCGGTTTTATTCCTGGAGCTATAGATAGATGATTCATAATAAGATTAGTGTCAAGTCCTGGCATATTTGAATACATCCAAGAAAAGTTGATTTTCTTCTTTTGCAAAAACTTTGTATATGCTTCTTTTTCTTCAGCTGATAGAGACTGAGCTAGGTGCACTATTTGGGGAGCCTCTTCTGTATTCACATTCACTGGTTGCATAGGCTCAATGAGAACTGATGACCTATCTTGGAAGTAACTTGGAAAGTTATTAAGTACCCCATCCTTAGGCACCTCAAAAAGGTTTTCACCCTCGGATACGTCTTTTCTTTTTACTATTTTTGGTTCTGACACCGCCACAAAGTGGTTTTCACCATCAGACCTATTTTTCTTTTTTTCTTTTTCTTTTATTTTTAGACTGAGGTACTTAATATCAGGCTCTGTCATACTTATTGTCAGTTCACTGGTGGAAGAGACTACAGGTTCAAGAGCATTCAGATAGTAGGCAATTTCGTACTCATTCTGAAAAGTGAGGAGTTTAGGCTCTTGATGTTGCTGAGACCAGTCAATTAGGTTGTAGTGAACAAGGGGTAAGTCAATGATTGGTTCAACATTTTTTATATGGAAGGTGTTATCTCTGGTGACCATACAATTGGGATTCATCAAGTCCCCTCCTAAGATACCCAAGTTAGGATTTTTCCTACCAAACGAAGCATCGTCCACTAAGGCAATTCGAGGAGTACAATCCTCTAGTCCTACACTAAGCTCGTCAGTCACATCGGGTTGAGTACTATAAGTATGGACAAAATCCATGTCCAAATTAACTATTGCATCTGAAAGTGAGTCCCATTTGAACTCATGTGAGTCTGTCTCTAAATCATTATTTGGGCCTTTTGATGTACTAGCATTGTTACTATCCATCATAGCTAGGATAGCAACACTTGCCATTGTCAATCTAGCATTCATATAGTCACTATCTATCGCAACTAGTATAGGAGTATTGTCAATTGTCAAATCTTTTGAATCTCCCCAAAGGAGATTTGTTGAAGGCACCCAATCATCACACATGTCTTGTTGATTGGAAAGATTAGGTGTGTAGTCCGAGTCATTGTCACTATCTATCACAGCTGAGACAGGGACATTTTTTTGTTTCTAGTTTTTAAAACCTAAGCCAACTGTTGACTTATTCCATCATCCAAAAGGGCATGGTTAAGAGGTTCAGCCTTAGCATCCAACCTATGACTAAGAGGACCATGTCCTGGATAACCCATATTCTTGACCAATGTATACCCTCTCCCATAAGCTCTAGGGGAAGGTGCAAAATTCTCATTATGTAGGTATTTCTCTTCTTGGTAAATCCAATCCCTAACAGAAAACTCTTCTTTTTCTTCTTGAATCGGAACTGAGGATTCCACAAACTTATCGAACAATGTCATGGCCAAAGACGAGGGCTTCATTTCTTGAGAAGGTTGGCCATAAGATCTAGTGGAAATTGGAAATTTTGTGAATGAATCCAATTTTTAATCCCCCATACCAAGATCTATGGTCTTGAATTTATTCTTGCATTGTTCAAATGTAGTATCAAAAGTGCTAGCCTCCCTATTCAAAGGAATGTGAGACCCTGCTGAAATTGTGTTGACTGATAGTGTGCTGTCCCCAGGTATGCAGACTTCTATTCCATTGTAAGGGAACTTTACACACTAATGATAAGTAGATGAGACCACTTGCATCTCATGTATCCATGGTCTACCTAACAAAATATTGTAAGCCAAAGGACCGGCATCAACAATCTGAAACAAAATATCTTTCTCTATAGGACCAATTCAGATAGGAAGAACAGCCAATCCTTTAGAACTATATTTTGCTTCATCATAAGCCTTGATAGTTATCTTCTTCCTCATATCAATGACTTCTTCTGAATAACCCAAGGCCTTCAATAATCTCAAAGAACAAATATTAAGCCCAACACCCCCATCTATCAAAACGCACTTGACACGGGTCTTGTGGATCATAACCTCTATATGAAGGGCCAAATTGTGTGGGTGGCTTAATGACTTGTCATCTTCTTCTGAGAATGTAAGGTAGTGAGGGCTAGCCAAGTGGTTGACCATATTATGGAATTGATCTATATCTATATCATTAGGGACATTAGCTGCTCGCAAAGCATCCTCAAGGACATGCTTATTCCTGGGGGACAATTCCAAAAGCTCAAAAATAGATATCTGCACTGGTATGCATTGTAATTGATCAATAAGGTTATAGTTCGAATCAAGACCAATGATAGATTTAGGGAGAGCACCTTTTGACATGAGCTCCTTAGATTTACTAGAGCTAGGACCTCTAATAACAATGGGAGCTTGAGACTGGCTCCTGGTGACAACATTGAGGGGTTCAGACATCCTTCGTGAGTGAGGACCTCTTAGTACCACAATAGGTCCTTCATCAGGTATAGGATTTTAATCAACATCATATCTATAAGAGTCTTTCCCTCTCATCATGTTGACATTATCATCAACAACTTTGAGCATGTTAATAATATTCTCCGCATTTGTGTAGGTGTAGTTAATAGCAGCCTTGGCATTCTTATTGCTAGAATTCTCTCCTTTCTCATATTTGGGCAAGGGTTCTTTAAAAGCTTTATGATCTACATTAGTGGTTAAACCATCAACTTGTAATCATCCACTTTCAATGAGATCTTGGACAAGATGTTTAAGTTTAAAACAATTTTCTATATTATGTCCAATTCCATTGTGAAAGACACTAAAGGCCTTCTCATCCCACCAATGAGGCTTAGGATTTGGTATGCGGTACTTTGTAGGATCTTGGCGGTGTGCCAAATTATGAGCAATTAATGTCTTGAAAATGTTTGCATAGGAGTCCCCAAGTTTGGTAAATTGCCTCTTTTCTATTTTAGGTCTTGCTTGATACTTGGGTTTATTCTCTTGTTGTGCTAAAGATGTTTGTAGCTTCATGGCTTGGACTGCATTGGAGAGATTAAGAACTCCTTCATTCTTAGGTTGAGATGAGTCAAAAACTTTGTCATTGACCACTTGCTTATTCTTGTTCCAATAAGGGTTCTTTTTGTCCTTATTACCATTATTGTTTTTGTTTTGGCCATTGTTGTTAGTAGTTGGTTTAGCCAAAATTCCTTGTTCTTTTAGGACATCCTCTATGAAACATGCCACTTCTACCATGGTATCAAATGAATCAAATGGGATCTTCCTGACCTCATACCTTAGCTCTGGTATTAAATTACTCACAATGATGTCTATTCTTTCTTCCTTTGGAATTATTTTAGGATACTTTGAGCATAACCATCTCCATCTTTGCAAGAAGGTGACAAAAGGTTATCCTTGATTTTGTTTGAGTTTACACAAATTAAGCATTGTGACTGACCTAGATAGATTATTATGTGATGATATTATTCACCTTCATGAAATTAAGATCAAGTAGCAACAATTTAAGCTAAATACAAAGGAAATTTACTCTAAAATGTAACTACAATATATAACATCTCATGGATCTCTAGAAAGAAGTGGTAAGTGAGCTCTCAGTTGCAAATCCTCACTAGTGACACCTCTAAAATGAGAATAATGCTACTATGATGCTTCTAAATGCTTATTCTATGATGAATTTATGCTTAATCTAGCTCCATTGATAACTCTAAATGCTAAAATGCTTCAATTGCTCTTAGAAAATGATCTCAATTGACTATAGTAACAATGCTTTTCAATTGAAATTCTAAGATTATAATGCTCTCCAAAATGCTTCATACTTATAGTAATTTCCCAAGGGTAGGGGGTAGAGTGAGTTGATCATGGTTATGCTTGGGTAGGGTCAATTGGCTTTGCTTTGTCCATAAATGGGGGGACAAGGAGGGGACAATCATTTAAATGGTTTCAAAAGGATAGACCATTTCAACAAAAGTGAGTGATTTGTGTCCATTTTGTCTCCAATTTGCTTTGTTGAGGAAATTATGATTTTTTAATTAATTAAAGTAATTAAATTTAGCCATGAAGGGTAAGAGGTTCATTTTGATTTTTGCTTTCAACAACTATGTCATCAATTGAATTTAATCAATTTCATAGTGTTTTTCCCCTTTTCAAGCTTTATTTAATCATTTAATTGAATTTTCCTTTGATTTGAACTGCCTTTGTTCCATTTATTAATTTTTCTTGCTATTTTGATGATTTGATGCACCTTTTGATTGATTTAAGCCTTTGACCAATTTTCCATGTCTACAAATGCCCCTCTTTGAGTCGACGTGTGAAGAACACCGATTCAAAGATTCTTTATGTCCTGATTGTGATTCCCTATGTGATTGATTGCTACCTCTTGATACAAAAAAATTTATGATGCCCCACTAATTTCATGATGTATGATTGTGATCTTGATTTGATACCCTTATTGCCCCCTCAAAAATTAAAACATATGAATTGCATGATTTGAAAATGATTATTGACTTTTGATATAGCAAATATGTTTTAGTTTCTGACTATTGATGATATCCCACGATGTATGCTTATGCCCTAGTTTGATTTGATATGCTAAGAGAAGTCAATGGCTAATTTCAAGCTCAAAATTAGGTCAAAAATACCTTAAATAGGTTAAGAACCTTCTTTTACCATTCATTTTTACTTTTTACCCTTGGTGATTTTGCTCTGATCCTCTAGCAATTTCAAGATGGTTGTGCCGATTTGGGAGCATAGATTTGAGAGATGTCAGAGATATGCGAGACCGCCTAATTATGTGCCTCCAGTAAGTCATTACGAACTTTGATTTTGCATTTATTAATCATTTATTAAGCATTTATTGCAATTTCATGTTTCATCATTGCTTTGCATTTGAGAAATCACGCCTAAGACAGAATTGATTGTCACCTAGGGTCTTTTTCTATCACTTTTGTAGTTTTTATTATCACCTCCACATAATATTCTCTCACCTAGAAGACAATTAAGTCTTGCCTAGCAGGATAAAACTATCACCTTGCACCAGGGAAAAATACCCATTTTCGAATAGGTTATCACCTACACGAAACCTAACCATTTAACTCTTGCCTAAGGAAAACTCACTACCGTGGTGTCAAATTCACTGTCGCGTATAGAAAATCTGTCACCTGGTAGAATAATAAAGTCGCTTAGGGAAAAAAAAGTCATGCCTAGGTTAAAATGTCACCTGACAGCATAAAAATCATGCCTGATGTATTTTTTGCAAAATTTTCATACTTTTTACACATGTGTTGATCGTATCTGATGAACAATTTGATAACCCCCTGATGAGAAAGTCAGATAATTAGTGTAGGTCTATGATTGTCAACAAAACAATGGTTTAGATATCAGGATAGTAGTACTTTAAAATATGATTTGTCAATCTGATTTGAATATTAACTGATAGGATAAATCAATTATTGTGAAAACCAATATGATTTGAGACTGTCACTTCATTCTCAAGATACAAAGAAATGAATGATGATACTTTAGTGTGATTACTTGATACTTTTGATTGACTTGAGATAATTCCTTGATACAATGTACTGATATTATTCCTTTACCTTGCCAACAGGATCATTATCCTACTTTATACGTCTGTTCAGTTGCATCATGGGTTATTGACTTAGGTCAGAGACTCACAGTAGCTGAGTTCTGAGTCATTGAGAGATGTGGTTTGAGTTTCCTCCTTGATCTCCCATGGTTCCAGCTAAACCATGGATTATTGACTACAGTGGCGGAGTGATGGCACTCCGACCACAATACATTCCACTTGCCATAGGGAGAGATGATGATCATGGCAGAGGACGTGTATCGATTATTACGGATTCCTTGCAGGGGTGATTTGGTCTACTATGACTCTGCATATGATTCCTCTGTCTACCGACAAGTATTCGGGGACAACACTATTGGAGATGGGGATACTATTACATGGCCTCAGTTTGGCTCTTTTCCCACATTACTAGCAGTTTTAGGTGCATTGATTGGCAGTCTACTTCTTCCCAAATGGTGAGGTCACGGTTTTTCAGTCGATTGGGGCCAGATTATAGAGGATTTACTTGCTCATCCTCGACAGTTTGATTGGGGTTCCTATGTCTTGGCATAGTTGTATCATAATTTACATGAGGTAGTCTATCGGGGTAGTGCATCATTGTTAGCAGGTGTTATTATTCTACAGTTGTGGATATGGGAACATCTTCCCATTACTAGGCCTATTTCTAATAGAGTTCAACCTCGAGGATATCCCTACACTTTCTTATATATAGGCATGGTCATACAGCATCATATGGGTCATTTGGATTACTGGTGACATCAGATTGATGATCTGGATCAGGTTATATGGTGTCCTTATCTTGGTTGTGATCATTGGAGAGAGGATGGTGATGAGTTACCATATATGTTTTCCCCTCACTGGATGATTGGGCACACTCCTACCACTATTGAGTGCTTCTACTTTGGTAGAGTTTTGAGACAGTATGGGTGGATTTAGGATATGCCTCAGGGCAATGCATTATATGCTTGAGTATAGGTAGAGATCTCTCTATGGGGTCCATGTATTGATTATTAGTTTGCTTTAGGTTAGATTGCAGGTATGACTATTTGTAGATGGGAGATACTTCCTAGTATGGCTGATGCCGGGATGTCACATGAGTATGTGGATTGGTGGTCTCACCACAAGTTTCCTTCATTTACTGATCCAGCTGAGCCTATTCCTGGATGTCGTGATGGTGAGAGGGGTGGTAGACATCGGAGAGGTCAAGGACATAGACATCCTTGGGTTTCTACCTTGGAAGATTAGGTGAGATGGGATCCAGGTCATGATAGATAGGATAGAGCACAGGATGATGTAGTTGTTAGATAGCCTAGGTAGATAGATAGGATAGAGTGCATAGACATTAGAGAGCTTAGAGACATGCATAGATTGATGTAGCTAGGTAGATTCTTGGGATATTAGATCCCTTGGTATAGTTATAGAGAGTGGCCTTAGTGAAACTTGATGGTGATGTGACTCATTAGGATCAGGCATAGTAGGATGATGCATAGTAGGATAGATGCCTCCGCCAGCTCGACAGCCACAGGGTGCACAGGGTGATTGCATGGATGGATTAGAGTGAGGTTTATAGTCTATGAGGACAGAGATATCCACTATTGTGGGTTGATTGGACCAGGTTGCCTCTTTATTACAATAGCTTGTATCTGTCATGGTTGTTTAGAGGCAGGATGGAGTGGGTACATCATAGGCTCCTCCCCCACAAGATAGTAGAGGGCCAGATGGATTTGGTGCTACAGGCTCTTGAGCGATATGATGACAGATGTACTCAGTGTTGTTGGTCCATCTTTTATGTTATTCTCATTTATCAGAACATTTTATAGATCACTTTGATGATAACTTGACATATTTGATGTATGGGATCCTCCTTTTTGATGATGATATATGATGATATACTTCTTGATTCTCTTTGATGAGTTTGATTATAAGATTATCTTTTATGCAGCTATATGATGTTTGATTTATGCATTTACTTGGATTCATGCTATGAATGTAGTATCTTATTTTATGATATATATATAGATGTATGCAAAGATGTATGAATTTGGTGATGCTCTTCTATTGTTCATGTATGGATATAAGATGTTTAATGGAAATGCACATGTATGTTCCTATGTTTTTTTTATTTTTCAATGTATGCCAGTTTATCCTTAACTATATGAGTGCACATGATGTATGGATGATTTTTCATTGTAAATGTGGATAATGAATAATGCTCAATGCGTGTATGCAAAAGATAATCTCATTTTCTTTATTGTGTTTTATCAAGAACAAACATTATATTTGAACCGCTTTTGCATAAATGTTTTAACTACCCAAGATTATTGATGTACCCCCTCGTTCCCTTGGAAAAGTAACCATAAACACATGCATTTGATCAAACAAAACAATGCAATTAATCTAACAAGATAATGCAATAAATATAATATGCCTTGCAATGCAACCTAAGTGTCACCAGCTTTTAGCAAATAAATGCCTTGAGGATAAATTTTCATCATTGAGCATTTTTGGGACCAAAAAGTTGATACAATCACCACTGCCCACTGGCATGATGATATGAATACCGCTCTTTGTTTTTTTTATCTCATTTTGGTAACCTCATTGTTGGACCAAGTACAACCCTCACTAGTTGGATGACCAAACTATGGGAGTCTGAATACCGGTGTCAATGGATTCAATGTTGCAAGTGGCCTAGCCAATTAGCCAATTAGCCTCCCATTTTCCTTTCTTTTCCCTCTCAACCTAATTCTTTGGATTCTCTCTCAACACCAAGTCTCCTACCTAAAAAACTCTCAGTTTGATATGTTTATTATAGTTCCTTGAGATTCTATTTGGTACACTTTCAGGTGCTCATAAGCTTGTGTTTGATGTTCTTCAAGTAACTCCAATTGTTGAAGTCTAGCAACCCTATAGTCTTCATCTATGATCAATCCTTGTAATGAAACTCATAGAGATGGGATTTCAAACTCTAATGATAGAATTGCTTCAATCCCATAGACTAGTGAGAATGGCGTGGCTTCGGTGGGTGTTCTTATGCTAGTTCTATAGGCCCATAATGCTGGATTAATTTGCCTATGCCAATCCCTTCCTGATTTGTTGATCGACCTTTTCAAGATCTTCAATATATTCTTATTTGTGGCTTTAGCTTGCCCATTTCCCTGAGGGTAATAAATTGATGATGAATGGCGAGTGATATGAAATGTAGCACATAGTTCATCAACATCCTTATTCTTGAACTATTTTCCATTATCTGTTATTATGGCATGAGGAATACCATATCAGAAAATGATATGATTCAAGATAAACATGGAAATTTGCTTTCATGTTGCCATTATCAATGGAACCGCTTCAACCCACTTGGTGAAATATTATGTTGCGGTTATGATATGTTTGTGCCCATTTGAAGAAGGTGGATTTATGACACCAATTAAATCAAACCCCCATTGATAGAAAGGCCATGGTGTGACAAATGGATGTAATGCTTGTGCCGGTGCATGTAGCATATCGCCATGATATTGGCATTTTCTGCATATCTTCACAAAGTGGCAAGCATCCTTTTCCAATGTCTTCCAAAAATATCCTAAGCGAAGGATTTTCTTAGCTAGATTTAACCCACTTGAGTGCGACCTGCAAATGCCTTCGTGAACCTCTCATAAAGCTAACTTAGACTCTTCTTCCTCTAAACACCTAAGTAATGTCCCATCTAGACCCTTACGATACAATGTTTCGGAAAGGATTAAGTAATGGGAGGCTTGGCATATGAAATTGCATTTTTGAGCACGGGTTTGGTCTAAGGGTAGCACTTGGTCTTTAAGGTAGGTATATATAGGTCCATACCAAGGGGAGTCATGTCCATGTAAGAGGGCAACAATTTCAGTTTCGGGGAGGTCAAATGTTAGTTTTACCAACTCTTCCACCAAGAACTCATACTTCTCATTTTGATCTGGTTTTTGTAACAAAGAAGCCAAGGTAGCCATGGCATCAGCTGCTCTATTTTTCTCTCTAGGAATCTATTCAAAGGTGATCAATACAAAGTATTTCTTCCATCCATCAATCATAGTCTTATAAGGCATCAACTTTTCATCCTTAGTGTTATATTCATTGTTGACTTGATTAATGATGAGTTGAGAATCTCCATAAATTTGTAGCTCTTTTATATTCCATTCTAAGGCCATTTTGATGCCTATGACTAGTGCTTCATATTCTGCTATATTATTTGTACATGGAAACATAAGCTTGTAGGATTTGGGAATGGTGTAACCTTGAGGAGTTACCAATAATATGCCAGCCTCAGAACCTCCTTGAGTATAGGATCCATCAAAGTATAACTTCCACGTTTTTGCCTCTATGTTGATAATGGTGGAATCCAGAAATTCCACTTGAATAGTCTATGTAGAAGTCATGGGATTTTTAGCTAAATGATCTGCTATCACTTGTCCTTTGATTGCCTTTTTATCGACATATTCAATGTCGAATTCACTTAATATCATCACCCATTTAGCTATTCTACCTATTAAGGCTGTTTTACTTAACAAATATTTGAGAGGGTCTATCTTGGCAATCAACTTGACCTTATGCATCAACATATAATGTCTCAACTTTTGAGATGCAAACACCACTGCTAGACTAGCTCTTTCCATAAATGTATAATTAAGCTCATATTTTATCAACATTCTACTCAAATAGTAGATAGCTCTTTCCTTTCCTTGTTCATCTTCTTGCGTCAAAAGTACCCCTAAGGATCTTTCCGTAGCAGATATGTAGAGAAGTAATGCTTTGCCCTTGATTGGTGACATGAGAATGGGTGGATTTATCAAATAAGTCTTCAACAATGTGAAAGCTTGATCACATTCGGCATCCCATATAAATATAGTATCCTTATGTAGCAACCTGGTGAAAGAATGACATTTTTCAGCCAATTGGGAGATAAACCTTTGTATGGATTGGATTTTTCCCTGCAAGGATCTCATTTGGCTGATATTCATAGGTATCTCCATGTCCATTATAGCTTGTACTTTCTCAGGATCCACTTCAATCCCTTTGACGGAAACTATATAACCTAGTAACTTTTCAGATTGGACTCTGAAGGCACATTTCTTTGTGTTTAATCTAACCTTGAATTGCTCCAACCTAACAAATATCTTTTTCAAAATGTGGAGGTGTTCTTCTCTTTTGTGGGATTTTTCCAATATGTCATCCACATAGTCTTCTAAAAATGTGTGCATCATGTCATGGAAGATATTTGTCATGGCCCTTTGATATGTGGCTCTGACATTTTTAAGATTGAAGGGCATGACATTCCAACAAAAAGTACCCCAAGGGAAAGTAAATGCTATCTTTTCTTGGTCTTCGAGTGCAATTTTGATCTGATTATACCTGCTAAAACAATCCATTAATGAGTACATTGAGTGTCCTATCGTCAAATCCACTATGGCATCTATGCTCAGAAGTGGGAAATCATCTTTGGGGAAAGCATGATTTAGATCTCTAAAATCCATACACACACAAATGGATTTATCATGCTTTGTGACTGGTACAATATTGGAGATCCATTCAGCATATGCTATTGCTCTTATGACCCTACTTTCAACAATTTTTCCAATTCTGCCTTGACCAAAAGAGCTATGTGGGGGTGCATTTTTCTCAACTTTTTCTTAACAGGTTTAACCCCTGGTCAAACATTTAGATGATGCATTATAAAGTTAGGATCTAATCCAGGTATGTTAGCATATGACCATGCAAAGTTTACTTGTTGTTCTTGGAAGAATTTTATGAAGTCTTCTCTTTCTAGAGGTGTGAGTGATGCTACCAAGTGTATGAACTTTGGATCTAATTCTGTCCCAATATTGACCTTTTTCGTTGGCTCTATGAGTATAGGTGACCTTTCCTCTTCATGTTTGGGCAAAGTCTCCAATCTCTCTTCCTTTGGTGCCACAATTGGGTTTTCACCAAAAGAAACATCTTTTAATTTATTTATTTTTGGTTCTAATGGTGCCATAGTTGGGTTTTCACCAATAGAACTTTTCATTTTTTTACTATTTTTTTTGGTTTTTTTCTTTTGACTAAGAGATTGAACCCCGGCTACTATCATTATGTCTGTATTGAATTCATTGGTGAAAGAGGGTTCAACCACATTAAGGTAGTGATTCATTTCTTGGTCATTGGGAAAGTAAAGTAGGTCATTTGGTTCGGTTTGGTCCCAATCAATGAGGTGTGGATTTATCAAAAGTAAGGGTTCAATGGGTAAAATGTCATCAATAGGTGTTATGGACATGACTTCATTTGAGGGTTCATACATTGTATCATTTAGATCTATGACGTGTGCTTCCTCAAGATGATCCATGGAAGAAGGGTCAAAGTCCCCTTCACTTGAGTCCTCGTCAACCTCTACGGGAAACAACATGGGAAAAGCCACAAGTGGATTAAAAATAACATTTGAATCTCCCTCCTCTGAAGGTATCCAAAATGTTTCTATCCATGCTCCATTGGTAGGTACTTGCTCGATATTAGGCCTTTGAATAGGAGGTTCTTCACTAATTTGAGCTTCTTGCCTTGGAATTTTTGCATAAGTATGTATAGCAATCACTTCCTTGTCATGACATGATTCATTTGATAAAGTATCCCATTCATAATATCGAGAGTCATCACTATCTCCTTCGGATTCTAAGGCATTTATGTGAGGATAAAAATCTTGCATTGGGCTTGAACTTTCTCCTTTGCATTGAAAACCTACTCCAGATTTTTCATGACTTGCCCTCCAAATAGGTTCTACAGGTTCCAATAATCCCCTATTTCTTTGGCCTAAGGGTCCTCTTCCCTTGTATCCCATCTTTTTCATTATATCAAAGCCTTTTCCATATTGCTTAGTTTGTATCTTTACATGCTGAATTCTTTCCATGGGAGTGTTGGAAGTATCTTCCTCATCATGGTAAAGCCATTGAAGGATGTCATCTTCTTCCTTATCCCATGCTGGTTTGTTATCTTCCCTTACAAAATAGGAATTATACTTATGTTCTTTTGATGGTTTACCATGTGATTTTGGAGATGTGGGCATATCAAATAGAGAAATAGAATATTCCCCTATCCCTTTTGAACTAATCTTGCATTATTTTTCAAAGTTTTTCATCATTTCACTCATGTGTTGGTAACGATATTTCTTGGCTTTTTCCTTTTCTTCTTTGGTAGGTTTATAGATTACTATTTCCAATTTAGGTGCTATGTATGAACTTTCCATTGCATTTGGGCCCTTGTAGCTCACTTTTTCCTTTCCCTTACTTGATGTCGATGAGCTAGCTTGAGGAGGGTGTGGAGTAACATTTATTCTTAGTTCCTTCATTTTAACATCTTCAATTGTGGTTTCTTGAATAATTCCTTCCCAGTTATGTGGAATGTATAACTCATGAGGAGGTTTGAGTGCATTTCAATATTGGAATGGGTTAGAGTCTCCTCCAACTGTGATTTCTTCACCCATGTACAGAAATTTTATGCATTGGTGGTACGTGGATAGGACTGCTTGCATCTCATGAATCCATGGTCTACCCAACAAAATATTATAAGTTAATTTCATGTCTAGCACTTGGCAATTGGTGTCCTTCTTGATAGGTCCCACTTGGATGGGCAATACAATCATACTCTTAGAAGCTCTTTCAACTTCATCATAAGCTTTAATGGTGATTTTCTTTGTAGGGTCAATGCAAGACTCAGATAGACCTAAGGATTTGACAAGACTTAATGTGCAAATGTTGAGACCAACCCTTCCATCAATGAGAGCTCTCTTGACTCTATGCCTTTCAATTAAGACCTCTATATGCAATGGTAGATTTTGAGGATGGGTTATAGACATGTCATCTTGATCAGAAAATGAAAGACAATGAGGTGCTACAAGATGACCTACCATATGTTGAAACCTTTCTGTCTCTAAGTTAGTAGGAACATGTGTCTCTACTAGAGCTTTTTCCAAAATCTCCTTATGGTTTGGTGAAAACTTCAATAATTCTAAGATAGAGATTTGTGTTGGAGTATGTTGCAATTGATCAACCAAACTATAAGGCCTTGCTGTTGTAGAAGACTGTTTGACTACAATGTTGGATGGTGGGATGTTAGTGCTTTGAGGAGCTATCCCTTGTAGGGTTATTCTAGAATTTTTCCCTCTTGTAATGACATTTGATGCTTCCTTTTGAGGTTTTTCATTAACTATTATAGCATTAACAATATGATCATAAGGTGGCACAAAGTTGAGATTATTGGCATTTTGCTTCTTGTTATTTGATGACTGTCCCTTATCATGTTTGTAAAAAGGTTATTTGAATGCCATATGATCTTCATTATTGGGAGGTCCGTCAATGGTGATCGTGTCATTATCAATTAAATCTTGCACTACATTTTTTAATTGTAGACATTCATTTGTTGTGTGGCCTTGAATTCTATGATACTCACAATGGTTATCGGCACTCCACCAACCAGGCTTATTATTTGGCTCGTAAGGCTGAATTTTGGGTAGAGTAATGACATTATTAGCCATGAGAACCTTTAATGCCTTTTCAAGGGGTTCACCCAAGGGTTTGAAGTTCTTTGAAGGGGTTGGCCTCAAGTATTTATCAAATTTAGTATTCCTTGAATTATCTCCTTGATTTCCATTGTTGGTGTGATTGTTGTCAGATGGTGCATTAGAGCTCTAATTGGTATTATTCACTTGATTAGGTGTCCTTGTAAGAGCAAAGGGGACCACCTTCAAGTTGCTAGATTCAACTACTCCATCATTCAAAATTCCTTTATTTTTATTCTTATAATGACTGTTACTATTAAACCAATGATTCTTCTAATTATTGCCATTGTTGCCATTATTGCCACTGTTGGGGTTGTTCTTATTATCTTTGTACAGTTTGAGTTCTCCACTTTTGACCAACACTTCCTCCATGGTTACTCCATTTTCAATTAGATCTTGGAAGGTCTTTGGACATTTCATTTGTAAGTAGTAGTTTAACTCATTACTCAAACTATTTATGAAGATATCCATCTTCTCTTTTTCAGGCACACTTCTAGGATATCTTGCAAAAACTATCCTCCACCTTTGTGGAAAAGTGAGGAAGGCCTCTCCATCTTTTTGTTTTGTGTTGCATAATGTTATCATCATGACATCATGTTTAATGTTATATGAGTAATGAGCCATGAATTTCAATGCTAACTCTTCAAAGGTTTTAATGCCGGAGGGTAACTTAGAAAACCACTCCATAGCCATGCCTCCTAAGCTTCATGGAAATAATCTCATTAAATATGTGGTATCATGCATGAACTCTAAGCTCAATGCACAAAACTCCCATAAGTGATCTTGAGGATCCATTGTTCCTTCGTACCTGTCATATTTAGGAAACACAACATTGATTGGGAATGGCACCATAACCAAGCTTTTATCAAATGGGAATGGGCACAATGCTTCTATAGAGAAAGGCTTGGGAGACCTGCTTTGCTTGATATTGTCTAGTTGCATTTGAAATGCCTTGAATTGTTTGTTCATGATGTCTAAGGTACTTTCCTCAACTTGCGGTGTTTTAAGTTGGTTGACATCAAAGTCACGGGGAAGCTTGAGACCTTTTTGTGCTAAGTCTATGAAATGTTTTTCTCTATCTAGGTCCATTGCCTTTTCCATGAGCAATCTGAAATAAGGACATTGGACAGCCTCACTAACTTTTTCATCTATGGCATCTTCTACCATTAGTTCGGTGTTATTTTGAGTATGAGTTTGGTTAACTCCATGAGCACTTGGATCTACTCCTTCATTGTTGGTATTTCCTTGGTTATTAATATTGCTCTGGTTATTCATGTCATTGCCTCCACTATTGGCATTACCTTGGTTAGTGAAATCAATGCCACTATTATCCTTACCACCCAAACTACCTTGATACATCATGTTGTCTTCTTTTTCTTGTTCGGGTGACTTTTGTGGTACTCTAGGAGTAGTTTCATCTCTGGGATAAGGGAGCTCTTGTCTCAAATAAGTCCCATCAGCTTGCAAGGTTTTCTTGATGTAATATGATCTAGTGAATGTAGGCATGAACCTTGGATGCACGTTAAGACTACTTGGATCTAATCCTTTGCAAAATTTTGACAGATATGTGAAACAGGATTTTTGACCAGATTGTAAGTTGGATTAGCAAAAACTCAAAAAAGGGTATTGAAATTGATATTCAAAATTTTTTGATTCTTCCTTGAAGTACTCTCTATTTGACCTTTCTGTTTTCTAGGCATGACTAAAACAAGCTCAGGCATGTCTAAAACCTGTCTAAGCGTATACTGATTTGGTGAAGGCAGTACTCTGTAGGTTCTTAGGTGATACTTTACTATTTCCAAGTGGATTTTTAGTTTATTCAGGCATGTCTCAAATGTCTCTGACCATGACTTTAGTGTGTATATGTGTGTTTAAGAAAGTCATAGGCATGACTAAAAGTTTGATAGGTGAGTGTGTTTTGTGTACAGGAGACACTTCTCTGACCAGAGTATAATATTTTAGATTTTTAAAAAAAAACTTTTGATTAGATATTTTTGAAAATTTCTTGTTTTGAAAATTGAAAACAAATGCAACACCCACATAAATGTCTCTAAACAATAACTAATGTGTATATTCTTGAATGTTTTCACAAGTATAGCACAAGAATGAATTCCAAACAGCCTACCTAGAGTCAAATTGGTTTGTAAACATGGCTCTACAAGGTGGCCTTTCTAATTT
Organism: Chamaecyparis obtusa; assembly: GCA_027943335.1. NCBI lineage: Eukaryota > Viridiplantae > Streptophyta > Pinopsida > Cupressales > Cupressaceae > Chamaecyparis > Chamaecyparis obtusa. The sequence goes on from BSBK01005630.1 coordinate 465,306, forward strand.
AGCTAGGATTTAATAAATGTTCCGTTCAAATGAATTAAAATCTCTCATCCCCCAAGTATGTTAAGGGGCTTCCCACACACACCAAGGCATGATTTTGTGCAATTCATAAAGACTACTAGAGGAAGTTTGAGAAGATTAAAATCCCTTTGTCATGCACCCCATTAAGGATGCATGCATTTCATTTTATAGTGGGTTAGATTCTCGCGGAAAAAGAAAGTGTATCCCACTTTGGGCTGTCCCTCTCACTAGCCTCGCTAAGGAAAATTCGGGAGGTGAGCCCACTAAATCTCTAGCATGTTCATTTTGCAAGTAAGGCAGATTTTAAATTTTAAGTAAAGTTTTTGGGAGTTTGTTTCACCAAGAAGGTGAAGAGCATATCCCTAACTTTCCTTTTGATTCTCAAACACTTCAAACACTTAGTTCTTTTTCAACCTCTTGACAAGGAGGTTCTTAGAATTGAAATGTGTGGTTCAATTTCTTCCCTATTAAAGCTAGGTTTAAATGATAATGCCACAAGTTAAGGGAATGCAAGCTTGTTTGAGTAGAATACCTTTCCTTGTAGCTAGCAAAAGGCTAGGGGCATTTTTGAGTTATTGATTTTCATTTTTCACTTACTCACCTTGGCAATTTGCTCCAACTCCCTCCTCCAACAAGTTAGTCCAACACAACCAATTCACAATGAGGGGAAACCAAACTTGCATGTAATCAATCAAAAGATTTTAATGAAAGAAGCTTTAATCTCAAGGTTCATAAATCTAATTTAGAGACAAAAATTTTTGCTTATAAGCTTCAATCACAGCTAAATATTTCTCATATACTTGGACATCCTCATCTAGTGTGGATTCAAGGATAGCCTTTGTATGCACTTGATTCTCCTTCTTTATTTTCTTTGCCAATGCTTTTCCCTCCTTGTTGAACCTGCTTTCTGGCTTTTTCACTCTCGGATTTTTGCTCATTTACTGGTTAACAACAAACACAGAGAGTCAGATTTTCAAATTTTATCAAATTGAACGTGAAAATAGAAAATTAAATGCAGGCGACATCCTCCAGCTAGTAGGTGTGAATAAATCACTCAGAGGCGTGACTTTATTGAATAGACACAACACTTCTCAGTGCACAAGCGACATTAATAATAGCACAGGAGGTAAATCTATTATGCAAAGCATAAACAAAACTCTAAATCCACAGCAAATAGTCAATGCAGAGTGACATCCAAAGCTTCTAAAGCGATAAAGATATTATCACAAGCATAACATTAACGATCAAAGGCATGATAATCTCAATTACTATGTGATAGAAAATTTCTCCTTAAGTGTGATATTAAGTCGAATGTGCAATGCAAAGAGGAAATTAAAGTGATAGAAAATAAGTGATACATGATACTTCCCTATGTTTAGGCATGATTTGAAGTTGTAAAGGCTGAATGCTTTGCCATTATAGGCATGAGTTTCTAGCTAACAGGTGTAAGATCAGGCTTCTGAAGTGACACTGTAAGGATTCTAAGTGTGAATAGATCTCCAGTAGGCGTGACTTTAGAAAATTCCTGTAGAAAACACATGAAAATAGACAAAAACATATGCAAAGATGATTTAAATCACAAATTTGTTAGTATTTGAGGCTCAAGGCCCCACGGTGGGTGCCATTTGTGTGTGTGAGTTTAACACCTTCATGAAATTAAGATCAAGTAGCAACAATTTAAGCTAAATACAAAAGAAATTTACTCTAAAATGCAACTACAATCTATAACATCTCATGGATCTCTAGAAAGAAGTGGTAAGTGAGCTCTCAGCTGCACATCCTTACTAGTGACACCTCTAAAATGAGAATAATGCTGCTATGATGCTTCTAAATGCTTATTCTATGATGAATTTATGCTTAATCTAGCTCCATTGGTAACAATGCAATGATAAAATGCTAAAATGATAACTCTAAATGCTCAAATGCTTCAATTGCTCTTAGAAAATGATCTCAATTGACTACAGTAACAATGCTTTTCAATTGAAATTCTAAGATTATAATGCTCTCCAAAATGCTTCATACTTGTAGTAATTTCCCAAGGGTAGGGGGTAGAGTGAGTTGATCATGGTTATGCTTGGGTAGGGTCAATTGGCTTTGCTTTGTCCATAAATGGGGGGACAAGGAGGGGAAAATCATTTAAATGGTTTCAAAAGGCTGGACCATTTCAACAAAAGTGAGTGATTTGTGTCCATTTTGTCTCCAATTCGCTTTGTTGAGGAAATTATGATTTTTTAATTAATTAAAGTAATTAAATTTAGCCATGAAGGGTAAGAGGTTCATTTTGATTTTTTCTTTCAACAACTATGTCATCAATTGGATTTAATTAATTTCGTAGTGTTTTTCCCTTTTTCAAGCTTTATTTAATCATTTAATCATTTAATTGAATTTTCCTTTGATTTGAACTGCCTTTGTTCCATTTATTAATTTTTCTTGCTATTTTGATGATTTGATGCACCTTTTGATTGATTTAAGCCTTTGACCAATTTTTTGTGTCTACAATTATAAGCAAAATGTTGGACAAATCTTTAGACAAGTTCTTTAAATGTCTTCACTAGAGGAGTAAGGTTGGTGAACCATTCCATAGCTTGGCCTTTTAGACTCCTTGGGAATAATCTTATTAAATAGGAGTCTTCATGATGAAAAGCAAAGCTCATTATATAAAATTGTCTAACATGGTCATGAGGATCACCAATGCCATCATATTTGTCATAAGTCAGGAACTCAACCTTCTTAGGAAATTCAATCATCACCACACTTTTGTCTATAGGGTTGGGACATATGGAGTCCAAATTAAATGTGCTCTTAGGAGCCCTCATCCTTTCTATATCCTTTTGCATTTTCATGATCACCTCATTGGTTGAAGGATTTTGTTTCTTAATCTTTTGGTGGACATCAAAATTATATGGGACCTTAGCACCTTTGTTGATGAGACTTTCTAGGAATTGGTCCTTGTTTGTTCCACATATGCTTGAAAAGTTGGTTCTTGTTGCATAGTCATAAAATCCATTTTATCAAAGTTGGCATAACTTCCTTCATGTCGTGAACCATGATGTGCTCATTGGGAGGGTTGTTTTGAAAGTCTATGAGGTTACTATCTCCTATGGTGATCATATCTTGAAGTCCTTGCTCTAGGACTTGTGGACCTTGAGGGTGTCCTTGACCTTCTTCTAGGACTTGGTGAAGGGGTAGATGGGGGTGAGTTGGTCCCACTATTGGTATCCCTCCCATTAAATTGATTTTGGAGTTGTTGTGCATAGAGCCTATCTTCTTCTTCTTGGGTGAATCTTTTTCTTATGTCCAATAATGCACGTTCCTCTTCCTCTAGTTGTCTAAATTTCTCCTTTTTGGTGGCTTGTTCATCTAGATAGGCTTGCTTCTCCCTTTCAATGCTTTTCAATCTCATATTTGCATATCAAGAGGTATCTTTAAGTGGAGAAGATTGTCTTGAATGCCTTATTGCATTGGTTGCATTGATGTGATGGTCACTAAATTAATTGTTCTAGTCCTTGTATTGTGACCCTGAGTCTGAGTGAGTTTGCCTATAATGTCTCTTAGCTCATTGATGAGCATCAAAATACCTTGTGTTGTTGGGGGGTGACCTAGGTGGACTAGCATGAGAAGAACACCAAACACTCTAGTACTCCCATGTCGTTGGAAAATATCCTCAAGATTTTGATTCATGGCTTCTCTTTGTTGTCAAGTGAAAGTGTACTCATGTCCATACTTGATGAAAGTGGTGCTAAAGAGGTGCTCACTTCACTAGGATTACCTTTTGGATTAAAACAAACTTCAGATTCACTTTTAGGAGATTGATCGAAAAGGGGTTCTTTTCCCTTGTGCTATTGATGAGTCTTAACTGGTGGTAACTGGCTAAAGGCAACAAGGGGTTGCTTCCCTTGATTGACTTGGTACCTCATTCTAACTGACATGAAAGAAAAGAGATTATTGATGATGGGTCAATCTCTCAAAGTGTCAATTCCAATCTAGGATAATTGAGATTCTCTATTGTCCAAAGAGAAGATGAAAAGATAGAAAAATAAAAGGCATCACCAACACTGTCAAAGAGGTGCTTCAAATCAAAGGGTGAATACCCTTGCACTTTTGAATCAGGAGGTTGGACTTAGCCAAAATTCAAATTGAAATTGAGATATATGAAAAATGATTTTGATAATAATAGGATCAGAGTTCTCCAAGGGTGTAATCAATAATCTTAAAGATAAACTTTTCACTAATAATAGCTTTCTAACTTGGCAAATTATTTTCAAGGTAACCTTATAAATCAATTGAAATGATCTCTAGATGGCTAAAATTAGAAATTTACAATCAAAACAGGTCTCTAACAGTGAGGTCAGAAAACCTACTCAAAGGCTAGGTCGTACTACAAGCAACTCAATGACTAAAACTAAGAATACTACTAAAAATATCCAAGTGACAGACTCTAGGTAAACCAGGTGATATACCTAAGATCAGGTGATATTGCTCATGATGCTAGGTGATAGATCTCAAAACTGATAGGTGATAGACCTAATAACTGTTAGGCGATATAGTTCTAGGTGAACTATCGCATGATATTTCTCTCTTAAGCAGGTGATGCTGATGCAGTTTTTGACCAATTTGTGCAAAATTTCAAGTTTTTAGGTATGATTTTGGATTCTCTGAATGGTTTATAGGGTGAAAATGTCTAATTTCAATCACAAATTTAATAGCATTTGGATAGGTTTGCAATAGTAGGGGATCAAACATGTCTCCAAACACTTGAAACAAGGGCAAAAGAAACCTTGCCAAGACAAACACTTGTGATATCAAAAATAAAATTGCACCCTATGGAAGCTACCGATTGTTTGTATGTTGAGAACATTTACACTAGTATCACACAATCAAAGACACTTCAAGCAATATCTACCTACAAGACAAGGCTCAATACTTACCAACTTAGCCCACAACTTGATGCCCCCTTGCCTCACACCAAGTGGTTGCCCACAAGAGATATTGGCTTTGTTGTGGAAGTGTCAAATAACACAACCAAAGGGACACATATGGTGAGTATCTTAGGGTGATTTGGGTTAGTCCACTTGGATCAATCCTTGTACTAAGAAGATAAGTGGCTAAATAAAGGTGGCTTCTAACCTATGGTTCTTAGTAAGGGATTCTGTTCATAACACCCCTCTTGTTCATCATAAAGGACTACGACCTTGCAGCCTCAAGAGTACCTTAAGAATTCTTGCTCAATGCTTTCCCCATGATGGCAATCCCATGAGCTACTCACATCAAGCCAAGACAAGTGTTATGTCTACCAAGGTTTTGTGTCTCAATAGCCTTGAGATTATAGTGAGTTGGAATAGCCGGCAAAAGGCTTGTCCCCACTTGGGTCATTCCTCTTGATTGGTCAAGAGCAGGCCCACTAAAGGATCCTGAACTAAACACAAAGAGTGGATGATTTTTGAGGTTCAAGGTTTTTGGTTCACCACAAGGGTGAAGAGCATAATCCCTTATCTCAAAAACTTCTCCCAAACACACCAAGAAAATTCAATTACCCCCTTACTTTCAAAATCCCAAGATTGGGTCAAGATTTTTGTTTCACCACAAGGGTGAAGAGCATACTCTCCTACCACCTCAAAATTCCTACAACAAGGTATTAAGTGCCTATGAAATAAAGCAACTAGTATATGCCACACTCAATAAAAAAAGCAATTAAACAAGCACTTGATTTGGTTTTTATGCTTAAGGCAGCCCTGCAAAAACCATTAGTAGCCCTCTTTGACATGCCTTTTTTTTTTTTTTTGGAAATTTTCGAGCAAGGAGAGCACCTACAAGCACAACTTGTTAGCTCCACAATGGTTAGAACAATCCTAAAATCCAATTAGCTCCAAGCAATCCGCTATCAACAAGTATTTAAAGCACTAAAGGTGGAACACTTAACTCTTCAAGTAAACATGAAGCGAGTCCAAAAGTGGACACTTAACCCTTCAAGTGAATGTGAAGTGAGTCTAAAAGTGGAACATTTAACCCTTTAAGATAATGTGAAGCGAGTCCAAAAGTGGAACATTTAACCCTTCAAGAAACTATGAAGCGAGTCCAAAAGTGGAACATTTAACCCTTCAAGAGAATGTGAAGCGAGTCCAAAAGTGGAACATTTAACCCTTCAAGAGAATGTGAAGTGAGGTCCAAAAAGTGGAACACTTAACCCTTCACACAAACTCAAAGTGAGTCCAAAAGTGGAACATTTAACTCTTCACACCAACCCAAAGTGAGTCCAAAAGTGGAATATTTAACTCTTCATACCAACTCAAAGTGAGTCCAAAAGTGGAACATTTAACTCTTCACACCAACCCAAAGTGAGTCAAAAGTGGAACATTTAACTCCTCACATCATCTCAAAGTGAGCCCAAAAGTGGAACATTTAACTCTTCACACCAACTCAAAGTGAGTTCACACTTAAGAAAACTAATGAGATCAAGAAAGCATAAAAGGGCAAAACTTTGTGGAACACTTAATGCTCTTTTCAGTAGACCCCTCCCCTATGTATGAATGTCAACCTTGCATCCAAAGGGCGTTAATGAGGGGTGATTAGAAATAAGCAAGTCCAACACCCAATTTAGCTAACAAGCTCAATCAAAAGTAATCTAAAGTTGCTTATCAATACTACTCACAAATGAAAAAAGGGTTGAACAATGGACTATTTAACTTCCCAAGTAAACATAGAGTGAGTCCACAAAGTGGTGCATTTAACCCCCTATGCAAACAAGGAATGAATCCATACCCTCAATCACTCAAATGAGATGTTTGATATTGGAAACCAAAAAGCATTTACAAACTATCAAAAGAAAATCTATGTCCTTTTATTAACCCAAAAGAGATGTGCCTATGAAAGCAAGTAAACCAACTGAAATCTGGGAAATGCAATCTATTTAGCCACAACAAATCAAACTAACAACTAAATCAACCTAAACTCAGCTAGAAGGGCTAAAAAAAACTCACTGTCAGGTACAGGCAATAGTACAATCACTAGAACTATCGTGTATCACTTCTCTGTATACAAAGGTGACAGAATTTTCATGTGCGACAGTTTGCCCTAATGCAGACGACAAAACACCTCAAACAGTGTGACTCTTTCTGTCAAAGGGGGTGACACTTTTAACTGGTAAAGTGTCACACCTCTATACAAAGAACTATCACATGACACTAGAAAAATGTCATGTGACACTCTGAGACAGAAAACAACGCTAAAAATGATGAAAAATTGATGAAAATGCAGAAAATGAAGGGACAAAGCTAATGTCTTGCCCCACGGTGGGCACCAGAAATGTATGGATCAAAGTGACCACACTTCTATGAATCATTACATGCAAGGTTTCTCAACAATGAGGCCTCACAAAGTGAATCTCATAACTCTCTATGCATGGAGTTGCAAGGGACTATGATAAACTTGCTCTCAGCTAGAGCTATAAACTAGTGACCTTGCTAATCAACCATACAATGAGAGATTCACAATAAAGACAAGGGCAACAATTCTAAATCCCCAAATGGAATCAAGGTATGAAATGCAATGTAAACTAATATGAATATGCAAGATTAATCTATCAAAATGAAAGTACAATGCAACTATGAAAGGAAATAGCAATGGATACAAATCCCCTAATTAAACTTTGTGAGTTATTCTAAAGCTTGAAAGTGAAATCTAAACTATGAAAACATAAACATGAACTACTATGCAAGAATGGAAATGAAATTATGAAGAAAAATGAGGAACTCTAAGATGTAATGCAACAATGATCTCCAAAAAGCTCCAAAGTCTTCAAGAATTCTTGTAGCATGGAGTTAGCATAAAACAAGTGTCCTAGAATGAGGGAGAGAGCTCTCCTTTTATAAGAAATGCAAAGGAATGGACCATGGAGATTAAGAGGCAAAGTCTCAATCAACGGTGGAGCTTGAAAGAGGAGCAATCCATGTGCACAAGTATCCTCCAATAGGAAAATAGGAGTTGACTTTATGTCCATATGAGACAAAAAGTACTTTTTCCCTTTTTTATAAAATAAGAATAGTGCTTTATTTGTGCAACTTAGGATAATAAGAAAAGGTGGGGCTTTTTATTTAATAAAAGGAGAGAAAATATTCCTTTTAAGTAAATAAAGAATTTAGGATAAAATAGGTTAATCCAAGAATAAAAATCCAATATATGATCAAAACTAAGATTTGATCAAGATATTTATAATGTTGAAAATATTGATTATTGATAAAACTGATTTAGGATTGATAAATCAAATAAATGGGGCCCAAAGTCTAGGCAACCATTTTTGGGTGCGTTACAACTACAATTTTTTTTAGGATAATCAGACAAGAGACTAATCTATCCGCTTTAGCTGTAGGAAAAATCACATGAATCTATCTCCAGTGGATGCAAGGACAATCAAACTCTAGAACAATTACTATAATTGAAAGGAAACTAATGATGAAATGGAAAGGGATTACTCACCAAGTTGACCCCCCTTGGATGAGTATATACAAAACTCAATTACACACTATAAACTCATAACTTCACACTCATTCATTTATCCAAAAAGTGTTGTTACATGTATCATACCTAGAAACTCAGTAAAACTATATTTGAACTAGATTGCTACATTACATTGAACTCTATTATATTTTGCTAACCTCCAAAGAAGTTTCAAGTCCTTATTTATAATAAAAACTAATAACTAATGATGCAGGAGCATCCTGGGTGTAAGAGCAATCTTGCATCACCCAAAAATATTTTTTGTTTTTATTTTCAATAAGGGCTATTTTGTGCAGAGCTACTATTTATGGAAAGTTACTATTTTTGGTAATTTTCGTCTGTGCTCAGAATGATCTAATTTCTTTCTTGGAGGTTCATTTTGGTCATATAAGTCTGCCAGTAAAGTTTCATTTCCAGATCAAGTGTATGTTGGAAGATATTGAAGATTTTCGGTATTGGCAGCAGGGTACAGAAAACTTTGGACTTAGTTTTGAAGGCTTTAGAGGCCCCAGATGAGGTTGAAAATTTGGGTGACAAGCACTTGCACGGGTCAAGCCTGTAGAGCGCTCCGTGGCATTTTTGAAATGGGGTTATAATAGCCGAGCGGGTCAACTGGTGATGACTTATGGTCTTTGAAAGTTGGGCCACCCGAAATGGCGAAAAATAATTTTCTTCAAAATTTTTGTTCAGGTTTCAAAGGTTATCTTGAGCCGACTATGATGTAATAAAATGTAAAATAAAATAATTCTAAGTTTGGTCGGCCTTATTGGCTAAAAAAAATAAAAAATTCTGGAACCTTCCCAGGCGGTGGAAAATTGCCTATATAAGGAAGGCTGTATTATTGTCTTAGGCAGTTCAGAATAGTTCTGGGTAGTAGATCTGGGTAATAGTTCAAGGTTTTGTCCTACAGAATATTGTAAGGGAATGCCCATGTGGCTTTGCATATTGTAATTCTGAAAGTTTGTAATTCCACATTTGTGGAGATAATAAGAAGCCAATTTTCTGTTCTTGCATATTGTTGTTGTTTCTCTATTTCTGTTATGTGTTTGTGGTATTAAGGGGAGCACCCTTCATTAGGTGGTATCAGAGCAGGAGTTCTTGAGTGTGTAACAGATCACCGACCGTGAGGTAGTTTGCACCAGGACCGTGGCTAGGGTTTCAGCGCGCATCGCGAAAATGCCTCCACGAAGGGAACGTGGTGGAAGAGCTGGTGTTGTAACGCCTGAGGTTAGAGAGCTGCAGAGACAAGTGCGAGCATTGCAAGAAGAGATTCACAGAGGAATGAATCTTAATGTCAGAGATGAAAGCGAGGATGAAGCCGAAGAAGAATATCAAGAAGGAGAAGCTGAAATTGTGAACCAGGAGGAAGAAAGACTTTTTCAGGCGATTTCCAAGATTGGGAAAAGACCTAAGATTGAGGTTCCTACATTTTCTGGAAATCTTAACCCAGAGAAATTGATCGACTGGATCAATGAATGCGAGGAATATTTTGAGTACGAAGATGTTGAGGATCCTGATAGGGTCAAATTTGCGAAGGCCAGATTGAAAGGTCATGCGAAGATCTGGTGGCAAGAAATTCAATTAGAGCGAAATAGAAGAGGGAAAGATAAAATCACAAGATGGGATTGGATGGTGGATAAATTGAAGTGACAGTTCATTCCTATTGATTATGAGCTTGACCTACTGAAGAAAATGTAGAGTTTGAAGCAAGCAGGAAGATCTGTTCAGGGAGTATACAGAGGAGTTCTATCGACTCCTCATCAGAATAAGCCATGCAGAAGCTGATAAGGAGAAAGTTGCTTGATATCTTAATGGGTTAAGGCCAAGCATTCAGGAGGAGTTGAATATGGTTCGAGATGAACAGTATTGAGGAGGCATACCAGTTTGCCCTAAAAGTAGAGGAAAAGTTGAACAAGAAGTTTGAGAGCAGACAAAATGGAAGAGGTTGCAGTGGATGATCTGGTGGACGATCATATGGTGGCTGAAATGAAGATCCGAAAAGAAGGATGAGGCTAGTAGCAGTCAGAATCAGTGAGGAAATAATTCCAATCGCTTCCAGGATCAGAATAATAGAGATCAGAGAGGAAGAGAAGAGGACAAGGATCTAGAATAGGTGGCTTTCGTGGAACATGTTTTCACTGTGAAGAAGAAGGTCATAGGGCATTTGAATGTCCTCAGCACCAAGGTAGAACAGACAGGAGAAATTGAAGGCCAGGCCAGAGTTGCACATGTACATGAAGATGCTAGATCATCAAATTCTAAAGATGCTGAAAGAGGAGAAACGTTGATTAACAGAAGAGTCCTGTTGAGTGGTGAGAATGAACCTGAGCAAAGAAGGAGCCTATTTCGCACCAGGTGCAAGTGTGAAGGTAAATGTTGTAATGTGATTATTGATAGTGGAAGCACTGACAATTTGGTGTCAGAAGAGATGGTGACAAAGTTGAAGCTCAAGAGACAAAAAACACCCACATCCATATCGGATTGCCTGGGTACAGGATGACCACAAGGTCATGGTCAATGAACAATGCCTGGTGAAGTTCAAGATTGGCGGATACCAAGATGAGGTATTGTGTGATATCATATCTATGGATGCATGTCATATGTTGTTGGGTAGACCATGGCAGTTTGATAGATGTGTTGTACATGATGTTTATGCGAATACCTATTCCCTGACAAAGGATGGAGTGCGACATAAGCTAAAACCATTGAAGGAGACTGAAGAAAAGGTATGTGGTTAATGCAAGGATAACTTTTGTTGATGGAAGAAATTTCTTAGATGGTATGAGGCATGAGCATGTATGTTTTGCTTTAATTCCAAAAGCTGGTAAAGAGGAAGTAGAAGATGTTCCTTAGAAGTTGCAGATTTGTTGAATGAGTTTCAGGATATTGTATCTGATAACGTGTCCTAATGGATTACCACCAGTCAGGAAGATCAGTCATCAGATGGACTTGATCCCAGGAGTGAGTTTCTGAATAAGGCAGCACACAGAATGACACCTGCAAAAAGTGAGGAGTTGAACAGACAAGTACATGAGTTGTTACAGAAAGGATTGATTCGAGAATGTCTGAGTCCCTGTGCTGTACCAGCGGTATTAGCACTAAAGAAGAATGGAGAATGGAGGATGTGTATAGATTCTAGGGCAATAAACAAGATTATAATCAAGTACAGGTTTCCATTGCCACGAATGGATGATATTATGGATTGTTTGAGTGGAGCTGTGTATTTCTTAAAGATAGATCTGAAGAGTGGATATCACCAGATTTAGATCAGAGAAGGAGATGAATGGAAGACTGCCTTCAAGACAAAGGAAGGACTATATGAGTGGTTAGTCATGCCTTTTGGGCTAACCAATGCACCGAGCACTTTCATGCGGCTCATGAACAAGGTTTTGAAAGAATTTCTGGTAAGTTTGTCATTGTTTACCTAGATGATATTTTGATCTTTAGTAAGACATTGGAGGAGCATATGATGCATATTCGTATGGTATTTGAGAAGTTGAGAGAAGAGAAATTGTTGATTAATTTGAAGAAGTGCAGTTTTGTGAAGAAAGATTTAGTGTATTTGGGATTTGTAGTTTCAGCAGAAGGTCTGAAAATGGACCCAGAGAAGGTACAGGCTATTCTTGAATGGCCTACTCAAGGAATGGTATTTTGTGGACCCTTGACTGAAACAATGAGAGGGGATAGAAAAGAATTTAAGTGGACTAATGGGGTGGAAAAGAGTTTTCAATTGTTGAAACAAAAAGTTACAGAACAACCTATTTTAGCACTTCCAGATTTTAATAAGGTGTTTTCAAGCAGATTGTGATGCTAGTGGTACTGCAATAGGAGCTGTTATGAGCCAAGAAGGTAAACCTATTGCTTATTTCAGTGAGAAGTTAAATGATGCCAAGAGGAAATATTCTGTTTTGATCAGGAATTTTATGCTATAGTTCAGGCATTAAAGAAGTGGAGACATTATCTGCTTCCTAAGGAGTTTGTTTTGTATACTGATCATCAAGCTTTGCAATATTTGAATAGTCAAGGAAAATTGAATCAAAGGCATTTGAAATGGGTTGAGTTTTTGTAGAGTTATACATTTGTTTGAAACACAGAAGTGGAAAGTCTAATAGGGGTTGCAGATGCTCTTAGCAGAAGGCAACTATTGCTGACAAAGATGCAGATTGAGGTGGTTGGGTTCAAAGAACTCAAGAATTTGTATCCAGAGGATCGTGATTTTGGTGAAGCTTGGAAGGCTTGTACAGAACCTGTTACTCTAGACAGGATGAAATAGATGGATTTTATCATCCAAGATGATATGCTATTCAGAGGGAGTCAGTTGTGCATTCCATGAAGTTCTATGAGGGAGAATCTCATCAAGGAGAAGCATAGTGGAGGATTGGTTGGACATTTTGGTCGTGATAAAACCCTTGCTTTGGTTGGTGAGAATTATTATTGGCCACAATTGCAGCAAGATGTGAAGAAGTTGTACAGAGTTGCAGAGTATGTCAGATGGTGAAAGGAGTGAAGCAAAATATAGGGTTGTATCAGCCATTACCTGTACCAGAGAAGCCTTGGGGAGGATATCAACATGGACTTTGTTCTTGGTTTACCGAGGACTCAGCGGGGACATGATTCAATTTTTGTGGTGGTTGACAGATTTTCAAAGATGGCACATTTCATTCCCTGCAAGAAGACTAATGATGCTGTTCATGTAGCAGAATTGTTTTTCAGAGAAGTAGTGAGACTTCATGGTTTGCCAAAGACCATAGTTTCAGATCGGGACACTAAGTTTGTTGGATATTTCTGGCGTACATTATGGAAGAAGTTGAAGACAGATTTGAAGTTCAGTTCATCACATCATCCACAGACTGATGGACAGACAGAGGTGGTGAATAGGAGTTTGGAAATTTGCTGAGATGTTTGGTTGGAGATAAGCCAACAGGATGGGATTTGATTTTACCACAGGTGGAATTTGCATACAATAATTCTATCAACAGGAGCACTGGTAAATCACCATTCCAGATTGTATATGGAAGTAGTCCAAGAAATGCATCTGAATTAAGGAAGATAGATAAAGGAGAAATAAGTAGTGCTGAAGCTAAGGATTTTGCAGAACACTTGAAGAACATCCATGGGGAGGTGAGGAAGCATATTACCAAGATGAACGCATAGTATAAGGCTAAGGCAGATGAGAAAAGGAGGTATAAGGAATTTCAAGTTGGTGATGAAGTCATGGTTCATTTGCGGAAGGAGCGGTTTCCAGTTGGTACATATAACAAGCTAAAAATGAAGAAGTTTGGACCATGTAGGCATACTGAAGAAACATGATTCAGGAAACGCATATGAGGTAGAATTGCCTACTGAGCTAAATATTTCACCAGTGTTTAACATTTCAGATTTGACAGAGTATCATGAAGGAGGTGTTGAAGATGAGATCATAGTAGCACAGTGGAGTATTCCAACAACTAGTTCAGACACTAAGGAGATCGAAGATATACTGGACAGTCATGTTGGCAGAAGCACAAGGAACAGGACATATGAAGAATATCTGGTCAAGTGGGAAAGGATGACCTGTTGAAGATTCATCATGGCTAACAAAGGAGGAGGTTAGCCATCTTGGCTTTCCTCTGCACACCTGAGTCGTGACAGGGTCACTTCTCAAATTACCCTAGGTGTCTGATGCAGGAGCATCCTGGGTGTAAGAGCAATCTTGCATCACCCAAAAATATTTCTATTTTTGTTTTCAATAAGGGCTATTTTGTGCAGAACTGCTATTTATGAAAGTTACTATTTTTGGTAATTTTCATCTGTGCTCAGAATGATCTAATTTCTTTCTTTGAGGTTCATTTTGGTCATATAAGTCTGCCAGTAAAGTTTCATTTCCAGATCAAGTGTATGTTGGAAGATATTGAAGATTTTCGGTATTGGCAGCAGGGTACAGAAACTTTGGACTTAGTTTTGAAGGCTTTAGAGGCCCTGAATGAGGTTATAATAGCCGATCGGGTCAACTGGTGATGACTTATGGTCTTCAGAAGTTGGGCCACCTGAAATGGCAGAAAATAATTTTCTTCAAAATTTTTGTTTGGGTTTCAAAGGTTATCTTGAGCCGACTATGATGTAATAAAATGTAAAATAAAATAATTCTAAGTTTGGTCGGCCTTATTGGCTAAAAATAAATAAAAATTCTGGAACCTTCCCAGGTGGTGGAAAATTGCCTATATAAGGAAGGCTGTATTATTGTCTTAGGCAGTTCAGAATAGTTCTGGGTAGTAGATCTGGGTAATAGTTCGAGGCTTTGTCCTACAGAATATTGTAAGGGAATGCCCATGTGGCTTTGCATATTGTAATTCTGAAAGTTTGTAATTCCACATTTGTGGAGATAATAAGAAGCCAATTTTTTTGTTCTTGCATATTGTTGTTGTTTCTCTATATCTGTTATGTGTTTGTGGTATTAAGGGGATCACCCTTCATCAACTAAATAACCACTAACATATCAAGGCCCAAAGGAATAAGCAGACAAGAATTATTTTAGAACTAGGATAATGAAGACTATCCTTTAAATGAGGAACAACTAATTGTCTAATTACATAAGGAGTAAACATAGCTATCCACTACTTCCTAGATTTATTCCACATTAAAATGACCATTAAAGCCCTTGACTTTCTCCAAATGAGTTGTAACCAATTATCATTTGACTGCTTCAAATGTTGATATTTTCTGAACGGTATTGACTTGGTCCCCAAAGCATGATACCTCTTGAGCTCTAATTCTGATTGTGCTTCTCTATTAATCATCATGTACCATGACATTTATATGCCTAAAATAATGAAATATATATACCAATTCATTGTTAGACTAACCATTTATTTAAACTATAATTAGGACTAACATATATAAATTGCATTTATATAACTATCTAAGAGTGTTTCTCATCCACAAAGGTGATTGAGATATAAGTTTAATGTTCATGATGCCAAGTTCATAAAACTGACCAAAGAATCGTAGAAACTAAGTCTAAGTCACTAAATTATGAAAAAAACCTAGGACCAAAACAAGGAGAATACAACAAGCATTGATAAACATTGAGCCATTATTTAGGATCATCAGGTATCACTTATGAAAATTTTGATTATCCAACTAGGGGTTTAAGAAACTTTAAGGTAACTTATAATATTCAAGAAATATCCTTCAATAATTAATTTTCTAGTCCTTATATTTGAGGCTAGATGAATAGATTTAAATGTAGTTATCATTTATGCAAAGTGATTCATCTAGGAACTAAGGAGCACTTATCATTAACTTCATGGATTAATATTAAAAAATCATGGCTTTAGTATTGATAAGGATCGTTATCTATTACTAGTACACATCCTTTATTATTATTAATAAAACTTAAATCTCCTTGAAGAGTAGAAGGTACTTGACAAGTGTAGCATGGATATAAGATGACCTAAAAGAGAATTACACTATAAAGAACAAGATGCATAATACAAATTGTAAGACACCCTAGAGTAATAGAAAATGATAAAAAAAGATAGAAGACCAATGAAACATGTTGTTAAACCCATAATGACTACAAATTTATGTAATTACACTTTCCTTGGTCATATTTAATAACTCTTTACTAAAAATATTTAAACCATGTCTATTATCAACCAAATTTTATTTCATTTGAATATTATCTATTTTTTAACCATATGTACAATGATTGATGTTCTTGAATAACATGAAATGGAATCTCATAACTCATAAATGAAATTTGATATAGTCAAATAGGCTCAAGAATTATAATCAACTATGTAGGAGTAACATTAGATAAATCAATTATGTTGCCTATGGTTCTCCTCAACACATATTTGCATATTTTTGAAAAGGGGATATTATATCTCAAAAATAAAATTTAGGTAGAATATTCTTGAGGACTAATCAACTCAATCATATACCTTATGATATTTTTTTATCTACTTAGGAAGAGTTGGTAAAATTTTATTAGTATATGGTAAAATGGATTGATGAGATGTAACATTATGGTCCCTAGACATTTTTTGATATGAATAACCAACTATATGATAATTCTATGGAGTTTATGAGGGAATTAAAAGTACAAATATAATCAAATGTGATAGGTAGGAAATGAGAATACATAAGTAATACAAATAGTAGGAGAATCAAAGAAATAAAATCATGATGAAATATAGGAAAAATGCTCAAAGGTAAACATTGTATAAGGAGGGAGAGACATGAAAAAATAACATTTGTTCTAAGGAACTAAATGGCATATGTAATAGAAGATGAAATAATTTGGAGCAAATTAGTGTACATCATTCTAGACCATATGTGATGATAGAAGTAAGAATTAAAATAGAATAACATTCTGTGGAATGCTAAAGCATAAAATCATACATAGATGTATAGGGATGTAATATTACATAAACATATTCATTGAAGTAGATTCGTGTGTAAACATTATAATACACACTCTAGTCAAGGTTGTAAAGTATATATGCATTATAAAATTAAACACTAGACAATGAAGGCTATACAAGATATCATATGAGGAATGAACATAGAAATACAAAAATTAACTATTGTACCATCATGAAGGAGAGAAAAATAATCTTTATCATTTAACAAAAAGAGGGATTTATGATAAATTAAAACCTAATGTGAGAAATTAAAAATAATAAATGATCAATATTTGAATACATTTAAATCATATCCAAAAAGATAGGAGGGTAAGAAAATGTTAAATTGTTAAACCCTAATCTAAGTGGAAAAGAAATAAAAATCTATATATAAACCCTACTCATATCTAAAATGAAAGATAACCTAAGGGTGAAACCCTAAGGATGGCCACATACAAATTAAAAATAAACAAAGATGTGGCATCCATGTTTCTTGTATGGTGTCTAGATCAAGGAGTACGAGAAGAAGCTCACAAGGTGGTGGAGACTTGTGTTCATGCATAATGGTGTCATGGTCTCAACAAACTTCTTTCTGTGGTGGCACTGGGGTTGAGGTTTCATCGCCAATGGGGGAGATTGGGTGGATGTCCTAGGGTCCCACCTCATTTCCACCCTTTTATGTTATGGAAAGCTTACTCAAACAAAGAATTCAAGTGTGTTTGAAGCTACATAGGGATGGGGGTTCATCAAATACTATGTTTGGGATAGAGAGATTGTAATCAATGATGGAGTCCCAAAGGAAAAAAATTTTAAAATGTGATTGAAGTTTGAGAGCTTAGAGTACTGGAGACATGAGGTGAAGGAGGAGATGAAGATCAAAAGGCTTAGGTAGAGGGCCTGAAGAGAACAAATATGCAAGGAGGACATGAATCCTCTATCACACAAGAGCCTTTGTAATTTTTTGTTTCTATGAAGCCATTACTATAAATTTTATTTCAAATACCTTTTGTATATCCATGTAAAGAATGGTCATAGGTGTATATTTTGTATTGATAGACTCAAGTATAGATGCATTGTATAAAGTGTAAAAAATGTAAAAGGGGTATGTAGAAAGGACAATATACTAGTTTGAATTTTATTCCAGAGACATGAGGGTAGGGGTTTGTTATTTTTTGGATAGATGTTCTAGATTGACTAGCTAGAAATCCATGGATGCAATCATATTTGTTACTAAAACTTGTGAATTAATAAAATATAATTTACTAATAAAAAAATAATGTAGCAACACAAGTTCAATACACAAATAAATAAAATGTGCATAACTCTTTATCAATGGAGAAATTTCTATCATAAACATCAATATTGAAAGATATTACTAAACATAAAAAAAATAACATACATATTATTTATTTAAGTGGAGGTATTTATTAAATTTAAATTTAGAAATTAAAACAATATCTAAAATTTTAGATATTTGAAATATATCAAGTTACAATTTCATAAATAAAGCAATAAACTACATATAAATTTATAATTTTTATACTTTTTAAAAAATAAAATAAAATAAAAATATAAAATAACATAATTAAATTAAAATTGTGAGTATTGACATAGTGTGATAGTATATTGTAATTATTGTCATGAAGTTTAAATTCTTTGTGGGATTTTATTGACAAGTATTCATATTGAGGATGAGATAAAAAAAATATTATTTTCCATTAAGTAATAAAATATTATTAAGTTAAACAAAAACAATTCTTATGTAAGTAAAATAATAGATTGTTTCTTATGTGTTTGGGAGTAGTCTATAAGTTGATATATCAATAATATTTTGAAAAGTTTTTGACTTACTTTTACATAGTCCTTTGTTAGAAATTTGATGAATCTTATTAAATTTTTACTATCCTCATTGTTATCATACACTTTACTTTCTTACTTTTTGTATAATCTTGCTTATTTTAGTAATATATTTCAATCATTTTTTAATAAAACAACAAAGAATAATGCTTTTATCTTTTAATATTTCTAGATAAACCTTTTTAAAAGATTTTTAATACTAAGATGCCTTTTTTTAAACTTGTGAGTTTTTTATATCATATTTTTTTGATAAATAAATTGTATTTATGATATCTATAGTAACATACCTATCTCATTTCAGGGAAACAAGTAGGTATCCACAGATGTGGCCATCTTTACTAACAAATCTATTTTTTAATTGTTTGTAAATTTTTACATCATATACACAATAAAATAAAAAAAGTGCAACAAAAATGATACCTATCTTTTTTTTTCCTTTTTTTTTATGGAAACAAATCATAATACATATAAATGTGGGCATTTTTGTCATTATATACATTAGAGTCACAAGTAGTTCACATGCAAGAGACTCAAGTCCATCAAATTCACCTAAGCATTGACCTAAGCATACATTAGAATCACCACAAGTAATTCACGTGTAAGAAAATTAAGTTTGCAAATTCACCTAAGCATTGAATAAGCAAACATTAGAATCACAAGTAGTTCATGTGTAAGAGAATTAAGTCTTTGGAATTTACCCAACCATTGAGTAAGCAGACATTAGAATCACAAGTAGTTCACGTGTAAGAGGATAAGTTTGTCAAATTTACCCAAGCATTAAATAAGCATACATTAGAATCACAAGTAGTTCACATGTAAGAGAATTAAGTTGGTCAAATTCAATGAAGCATTGAATAAGCATACATTCAAATCACAAGTAATTCACATGTAAGAAAATTAAGTGGGGGAATTTATCCAAGCATCAAATAAGCATACACTA
>BSBK01005630.1:490000-565000 GCA_027943335.1 Chamaecyparis obtusa
ATTACACAGAGGATTGGGAGAAGGTAATCAATTTTAGGAAGAGAAAATATGAATTTGATATCACCACTCTCAAATTCAAATTGGTGGATTACTAGAGGGCTTTGTACAACAATGTGCGTGATCCAAACTAGAGAAGATGGTGAAGATGGTGGTGATTGAGCTTGGGGACAAGATGTGGGGGTTTATGTGTGTAACAAGATGTTGATGTGGAGGGATGGGGGTGGTTTTTTTGTAAACTGATGTGGCACCTTAAAGGGACATGGGTGATATATAATGTATTATGTGAATATTTTGCCTTTGAAAAAAATGCTAGTACAAATTAATATTTTTTCCTTTCAAATTAAAAAATTTCACCAACAATATTAATATTTTTTCCCCAAAATAATGTAGGATTCGCTAGGATTTTACACATTTTCTTAGGGGGTCAAAGTTATCCCTTCTAGGAGGAGATGGATCAATGTAATGGGTAGGAAATGAGAATACATAAGTCATACACATAGTAGGAGAAGAGAGAGATAAAATCATGATGAAATATAGTCCTGAAGAATGCTCAAAGGTAAACATCATGTAAGGAGGGAGAGACAAGAGAAAAAGAACATCACAAAACAATATGGATGGCTCCTAAGGAATTTAATGACATATTTAATAGAAAATATAATATAGCAAGTTAGTGTACATCACTCTAGGCCATATGCGATGATAGAGGTAAGAATTACAATTGAATAACATCTCATGGCATGCTAAAGCATAGAATCATACATAGATGTATAGGGATATAATATTACATAAAAATATTCATGAAAGTACATTCATGTGTAAACATTATAATTCATACTTTAGTCAAGGTTGCAAAGCATATATGCATTATAAAATTAAACCCTAGACAATGAACTCTAGACAAGATATCATATGAGGAATCAACATGGAAATACAATAATTAACTATAACTACCATCATGAAGGAGAGAAAAAAAATCTTTATCATTTAACCCAAAGAGAGATTTATGATGAATCAAAACCTAATGTGATATTGAAAAAATCATAAATGATCAATATTTGAATAAAAAATCATATCCAAAAAGGTAGGAGGGTAAGAATCAAATTATTTTTGAAATGTTAAAATTGTAAACCCTAATCTAAGTAGAAAATGAAATGCAAAGGTATATTTAAACCCTACTCATATCTAAAATCAAAGTAAACATAAGGGTGAAACCCTAAGGATGGCCACATCAAAATAAAAAACAAACACATATCTGGCATCCATGTTTCTTACATGGTTTCTAGATCAAGGATTGCGAGAAATAGCCCACAAGGTGGTGGAGACTTGTGTTTATGCAAAATGGTTTTATGGTCTCAACAGGTTTCTATCTATGGTGGCACTGGGTTAAGGTTTCTTTTCCAATGGTGGAGATTGGGTGGCTTTCCTAGGGTCCTACCTCCTTACCACCCTTTTCTTCTATGGAGAGCTTCATTGATGAAAATAATTTAGGCATGTTGAAGTTTCTCAGGGATAGGGGCTCATAAAATACTATGTTTGTGGTAGGGAGATTGTAATTGATGGAGGAGGCCCAAAGGAAAAATTGGAAAGAATGTGATTGAAGTTTGAAGAGCGCAAAGTATTGGAGTGGTGAAGTGGAGGAGATGAAGATAAAAAGGCTTAGGTAGAGGGTCCCAAAGAGGAACAAGCATGTAAGGAGGGCATAAATCATCTCTCACACAAGAGCCTATATCATTTTTTGTTTCTATGAAGCCATTAATATAAATTTTATTTCAAATATCTTTTTGTATATCAAGGTATTGCATGGTCATAGGTGTATATTTTTTATTGATATACTCAAGTATAGATGCACTGTATAGAGTGTCAAAGATGTAAAATGGGGTATGTAGAAAGGATATTATACTAGTTTAAATTTATTCTTAGAGACAAGAGGGTAGGGGTTTGTTATTATTATTGACTGATTGAAAATCCATGGATATAACCATACTTGTTCCAAAAAAATTGTAAAATTAATAAAATATAAATTTTACTGATAAAAAATAATGGAGCAAACACAAGAAATACACAAATTTAACTTAAAATTTTCAAAAGACTATAGTCAAATCTAGATCTTAGGGATAAGTGATGATGTGAAATTTTGTTACAAATCTATTTTTTTGACTTCCACATATAAAATACATTAACATATAACGTAATTACTATATAAAAATAACCCAATCATCATCAATTCAAAACAATAAAATAATTGCACAAATATATGATCTCCCTCAATATTTAAATAAATCTTCAACAACTTAAAAAAAAATTATTATGGAAAGAGACATAACTATACTATTAATAAGCTTTGCAACTTCCCTTTTGTTTTTTGAATTGCTCCCATCCATGATGAAAAGTCCTTGGGAGGACTTTGCCTCCTCATAATATGACCCCTATTCTATGGATAAGACTCCTTCAGTAAAAGAACACAGGGTGCTTGATGATGCCTTGGTAGGGGTGATTTCCTCCGAGACTTATTCGGTGAACATAATGATTTGTAGTGGTACTAGGACCTCCACCTATGACATCAATCAAGATTTTTCTACCAACGAGCCTCCCAAGATAGATTGGAAGGGTTCTCTCATTAGTATGCATGATAATGCCATATGTTGACTTGAGTCCTTCCTCCCTGATGTTTCTTAGTTGCAAGTGGGAATTGGGATTTGTTTCCTTGATGTTGTGATGGATAAGATCATCTCAAAAATTCACTGTTCTCTAGTTGGATGTTTATTTTACTTCAAACCCACCATTGAGATGGTCTAAAAATGAGCTAGTGACATATGGAAGTTAAAGGGAAGTGTTAATGTCTCTTCTATGCCAGGGGGCCTTTTCCTATTTAGGTTCACTTTGGATGAGGACCTCATTTTTGTGCTTTTTGGAACTTAGGCTTATGCCAAAAACTCCCTTTCCTTGGCCAAATGGAAGCGTAGATTTGACCTAGATACATAACTCAATAGAAAGGCTCCTATTTGGGTCCATCTTCCAAGAATCTAACTTGAGTTCTAGGATGATCAGATCTTTCACTAGATAGGGGACCCCTTTGGATAGTATGTGACTATGGATACCATCACTCTTACCAAAATGAGGTTAGTATTTTCTCATTTTAGTATAAATATTGATATAAATAAAGCTCTCCCTAATTTTATTACCCTCAAATCAAAGTGGGGAAAATGGACCTAGGCTTTAGTGTATGAAAATTCTTCCCTCTACTTCCAAAGGTGCACTAAACATGGCCATACCATTTCTGAGTGCAAAGATCCTCCTCCCAAGGACTTAAAGTTAAAGGAGAAATGTTTCTCCCCTTCGGCTTTGGAGAAAACCCATGAGGCTCCTAGTAGTAGTAGCAAACTTATCTCTGTGGGGTTTGAGGACTACCCCTTTATTAAGGATGTGAATGATTTTTTGAAATCCATAGGATCTATTTTGGGTGATGGAAAGAATTCTTCCACCTCACCTCCCCTTGAAGAATGGGAAATACTTTCACCCCTTTAGACCATTATCTCCCCTTCTACTGCCAAAATTGTGTTGTTGGAGAATTCTATTAACCAAACTGGTTTTACCCTTGTTTATGCTCTTAACACATAGGTTTACTCTGCTATTATTTTTACTAAGATCTCTAAGAGTCATGATACCTCTACCTTGGCTATAGGCCCACTAATCTCCCCTAGTTTGGGCACATGTCAACCCTCTTTGGAGGGTGTGGTTATTGAAGTTACGAAGTCAGTTATTTCCACCGTTAATGGAAAATTTAATCCACCCCCCTCTAATGAGGATAAGGAAGAATGAAAAACTTAGAAAAAGGAAAACTAGAAACAAGAAGGCTGATGTTTTCATAGAGAACATTTTGGGCAATCCCTCTCAAAGATAGGCTAGAATTAAAGCTATTGCCAATGATATTGATAATAGGTGGAAATCTACAATTGAATCCACTCAATATAGTAAAGTATAAAGTTATTATCTTGGAGTATGAGGGGTCTCAATATCCCCCAAAATAAGTTTGTAGTTAAGTAATGTATCTCCGATCATAAGATGGATATTCTTTTGATTCAGTAAGTGAAAATGACTTACTAGTTCTTCTCCTCTCTTTCTAATAGAATTTGTCTGGGGGCTTCCTTTTACTATAATGAAGAAAATGGTGCCTCTAGAGAAATTTACACCATGTGGAACCCTAACAATATTGTAGGGGAATATTTTGTGTTTTCTTATTCCTATCTTGTGGTTACTTTCACCTTGGATGACCTATCTTGACATCTCATCAACATTTATGCCCCTAATACCTAGGATGGTGGGAAGACTTTATGGGAGGAACTCCTTTCTATCTGTAGGGATGAAAAGGATGCTTTGTTTATCTTGGTTGGATATTTCAAATCCCCTCTCTTCCATTTGGAGAAGTTGGGAGATTTAGGTGACTACATTGACAACATGAATGACTTGTTAGACTTCATCAACAACTTTGGTCTTCTTGACTTTGATTTGAAGGGAACCTAATTCATCTTGTCCAATAATAGGAAAGGAAACCATCTCATATAGGTTAGGTTGGATTGGGTCCTTGTCTCTTCTAGTTGGGACTTGGGCTGCAACACTTACCTCTCTTCCCTCCCTAGAATGGTCTCTGATCAGAACCCCATTTTTCTCTAGTGGGTTCATAAGACTTTTTTAGGTTTGTACCGATTTAATTTTGAGATCATGTGGACCTCCCACATGGATTTTTGAGATTGCATCACTCACTAGTGGAACACTCCAGTTTAGGGCTCTTCTATGCAAATAATCTCTTGTAATTATGAAAGCATTTTTGGATTAGATTGTGTGTAGTTTTTAGATCTAAAAAACTACACACAATCTAATCCAGAAACGCTTTCATAATAAAAATGGATTGTGGAAATCTGATATTATTAATCTCTTGTAAGCTAAATCACATTAAAAGGGAAGTCAAAGGCTGGTCTAAATCATTTTTTGGTGATATATTTAAACAAAAAATATAAATTGAAGCTAAGATTTCCAATTTTTTAAAAATGATGGCTAATGGAGACCTCTCCAATAGCCTCCATGAGTAAAAAGAAGTGCGGCAAAAAAAAAGGAAGATAACCTAAATAAGGAGGAAATATATTGGAAATAATGGTCTAGAATTGTTTGGTTAAAAGAGGGGGACAACAACACCTCTATTTTCCATATAATTGCTAGAACTCACAAAAAAAACTATTACCTCCATTCCCAATGAGGATAATCAATTGATTATGGATGATGGAAAAATTAGTGAGTTAGAAATTAATTTCTTTAGGAAGACCTTTGTTGAGCAGGGGATTACCAACCTTGTCATCTAGGAGAACCTATTGCAAGACCTCCCTAATGTAGTGGATGAAATCGAAAAAAGCCTCTTACTAGCCCCTATTATTGATGATGGCATTAAATCAATTGTATTTTCTATGAACGCCTACAAATCCCTTGGGTTTGATGGTTTCCCTTTGGCTTTCTTTCAAGAATTATGGGACATTGTTAGTTATGAAGTGATTAGATCTACTTAGGACCTTTTTCATATTGGAAAAATGATGAAGAAGCTAAACAAAACCTAGATTTCCCTTGTCCCTAAAGTCTCTAAAGAAAAGTCCATTATTGAATTCAAACTAATAAGTCTTTTCAACACCATCTATAAGATTTTCTCCAAGGTGCTGGTTAACAAACTACATCCTCTTTTAGATAAATATATTAGTGGTATTCAAAAGGGTTTTTTGACTGGAAAACATCTATCCTTGATGCTTCTATTACCACCCATGAAATAATTCACTCCATGGAAAAAATCCAAACTTAAGGTATGACCCTTAAAATAGATATATCTAAAGCTTATGACAGGGTTAATTTGTAGTTTCTTTATAACATGCTCGCTAAATTTTTCTTTGGTGAAAAACTGGTTTCTTAGATTAATATTTGTTTTGAAACTGTCCATTATTTTGTTTTGATCAATGCGGTTCCTTGGGGGTTCTTTCCCTCTGGTAAGGGATTTAGGAAGGGTGACCCTCTATCTCCCTATATTTTTATCTTGTTGGCATAGGTTCTCAACAAAAATGTCATGAACCTCTCCTCCATTGGTCAAATACAGGGTATCAGACCTACCTCCTCTATCCAACCTTTGGTATTATAAAAATTTGTTGATGACACCTCCTCTTTGGTAGATCATCTATGGTGGAAGCTAGAGAATGGAAGTATCTATTGTATAGGATTATGCTAGTACCTTTGGACAATGCATCAATTGCCAAAAAAGTAAGATCTACTTTCTCAATACTAAAGAGGATCTGTAGTTGAAAATTAAAGGTATCCTAGGCTATCAAAGTGCCAAACTCCCTCATAGTTACCTAGGCCTCCCCCTCATGGTCAAAGACATCAACCCCACCTTCTGGAATGGAACTATTGAAAAAATACAAAAAAATATTGCTGGGTGGAAAGGAAAATCTCTTAGTAATGCTTTTAAACTCCAATTGCTTTCATCTCATCTGCAAGGCATCCCGATCTATTTCCTCTCCATCTTCAAAATCTTTGGCAACATGGCTGATAAACTTGAAACAATATAGAATAATTTATTATGGAATAGCATGGAGGAAAAGAAAAGAATGACTCTAGTTAACTGGGACATAGTTTGCCAACCCAAATCCCATGAGGGGATGGGTGTGAGAAAAACTACTAGTTTAAATAAAGCTCTCATTGCTAAGTTGGGATGGAACCTTGCTATTGGTAAAATTGATTGGTGCAACATTATTAAGGCTAAATACCTCAATATTGAGAGCTTTCATAGGGTGCTTGATTCACATGATCTCCTAGTGAGATCCAAAATTTGGAACAACATCACCAATATATAGACCCCTACTGAAGGATGGGCTCAAATGGCTTATTGGGAATGGGAGGATAATCAAATTTTGGGATGACAAATGGATGGGAAGAAAACCCCTTGTAGACAATAATTTTTCTTCTCTGATGAGGCATGCCAAGGTGATGTTGGGCCCCAATATTGTTGATTACTACACTCCTCGAGGTGGATCTAAAGATCTTCTAAAACATTTCTATGACAGACCTGACCTGCAACATCTGTTATCTAGGTTCCATCTTCCTCTTTTTTCTAGGGAGGATTGGTTCATCTAGACTCTAGAGCTTGCTAGATCCTTTTTGATCAAATATGTGTACCATGTTATTCTCAAGTTCAATGGTGATCCCGAATGTTGGCAGAGAGTGTGGAACCACCAACTTATCCCAAAATTATTTTTTTCTCATTAGACTCTATTCATGGTAAAAATTTGACCTAAACAATCTCCAAAAGTGTGGTTTCCAACTTCCAACCACTTCTATCTTTGCAAATAGGATGTTGAATCTATTTCCCATTTGTTCATCCACTGTAATTTTTATTCTCATGTTTAGCAACACATTCTCCAAAAACTCAACATTCAGCGGGTCTTCCAAAATGATATCTAACTATTCATTTTCAATTGGAAATGCCCTTCCCATGACCCTCTCATCAAATAGCTTTGGCTTTAGTTTCCTCCTTATCTGTTCTGGTGTCTTTGGAAGGAAAGAAAGACACGGTGTTTTGTGACTCAAAATAGTATGTTGATGAGGTACTGATTATCATCTATAAATTTATGTAAGAAAACCTCTTTATTACTAAATAGAAGACCCCTCCCGACCCTCCCTCTTAGTGGGACTCCCTACTAGCCTCTTCCTGGAAGCTCCCAAAGGAATTTATGAAGTTTGATAATTCTAAAAAACTTGTTAGGGCTAGTACTTGTTAGAAACCTCCTACCTATCCATGGTGTAAGCTCAATTTTGATGGTTCTGCTAGAAATGGTTTGGCTACTAGTGGAGGTATTCTCGAAGGTCACAAGGGTTTTCTCATTGCTAGTTACTCTGGTCGCTTGCATGAATCTACTTGAAATTAGGTAGAAGGTATGACTTTCCTCTAGAGCATCAAGTTCTCCGTCTCCATGGGAATTCACAACCTAAACATTGAGAGAGATTCTTATTTAATCATTGAAGATACTAAAGGGAATTCTTCCCATGGATGGTCAATCCAAAGCATCATAAATGACATTAGGGACTTTATCAATGGTTTTGATGACTTAAACTTGTAGTACACTTATAGGGAGGGCAATGTCATTGCTGATCATCTTGCTTCTACAGGGTTAGTGATCAATGGAATCAAGTGTTGGTGAAAGGAGAGATCTATCCCTCATGGGACTCTCACTTTCATGAGACAAGAAATACCTACTCAATTTTAATATTTTCACTTTTAAGGTTTGGGTGTTGCTCTAGGCCTTGCTTCTGCTTCGTGCCTTGTTAGAGCTTCTTGGTGTTCAGTGGATTTACCATTTGGGGGGTTTTATGTAAATTTTGGTTTGAAGTGGCCACATAGGTAGTCATTGGGATCTTGTGGCATTTGTCATCATATTTTTTGAGGCATAGGTTTCATAATATTTTGAACCACATTGGGGTTGATGGGACTTTGGCTAAACTTGAGAAACATGCTATTATCTTGGTCATCCTTAGAATTATTATCTATTCAAGTGCTTACCACTTTGGTGACCTTTCATATGCACCAACTAAAAACTTCAAGTTGGTTTTTGATAAGGGATGAATTTTTACTTATTTCCCTCATTATTACCCTTTTCTCTACTTTTTTATGAGCTTATTTTTTAAAATCATTGGAGTGGTCTATTTCTCGCATTTCATCTCTATGTTTTCTCTGAATTTGGTTCTCTACAGCCACTATATCTCTCACCATGAAAATATGGGTGGTGACCATGTGTGTGTGAATTCACTAATTGTGATGAATGGAAGAACGATGGGATAGTTTGGCATATTTACAAGGAAGGTGGTATAGCTCAATTCATGGAGTTCATGAATGACCATGATGAAAGGTTTTACTAGAAATTTTTTAGCTCTTGGGATTCCATAAGGGTGTCTATGGGAGGTATTCATTTTGAAGTCAATGAGGATGTCATAGCATAGGCTATGAGCCTCTCCATGGAGGGCCGAAAATGGAAGAAAACCAAAAAAAATTTAGATGCTACAAGTCTCAATCAATTCTTCTATACAAGAGAGCAACCTATGAAATTGCATTAGGGCTTTGATTGTGAGCAACTACCTGAGCCTTGGGACCGTGTTTACTTGGTTATTATAAGGTACTTCACACTCAAGGGGCACTTTGGTGTGTATTACTATTATCACCTTCCTTTTTTGAATCTTTTTAGAAACCACATTACTATCTCCATTCCCTTTTATCTTTTGCATTCTTTGGACAATATGGTCAAAGATGTGACTGGGGCTATGGGCCATGGAATTCTTTTTACTATCCTTCATCAGGGGTTGATACCCCACCTCTATCACTTCCACATTTCCCTCTACCCCCCTCCCCAAATCATTTTTGAAGAGATTCTTAAGCCTCCTAACCTGCCCTCAGTCAAACCTTTGGATACCCTTGGCTCTAGCTGAAAACAAAAAACAACGGGCTACTGTTAAAAGTCTA
The DNA here is from genome assembly GCA_027943335.1 of Chamaecyparis obtusa. NCBI lineage: Eukaryota > Viridiplantae > Streptophyta > Pinopsida > Cupressales > Cupressaceae > Chamaecyparis > Chamaecyparis obtusa. The sequence goes on from BSBK01005630.1 coordinate 499,539, forward strand.
TTGGATATCTCCCATGTTTCTTCCAAAGGAAAAATGTAGGATACCTCCTATGAATCTTCCAAAGATAAACATGAAAAGAACAACAAGAGGGCATCCTTCATTAAAACCAAGCCCAAGTTCACCAAAAAATTCAAGTTGCAAGTTGAGTCAGATGTGGAAATAATTGAGGAGACTAACACCCCTCGTAGGTCTACCTGACTCAAGGGAAAGCTTGAGACAAAAATAATGAAGGACATGTCTAACTCAGAAAATGGGAGTCTAAGCATGCTAGTGGGGAGGAGGTGTCTAACACTACTTCTATTGGTAGTACGACTCATGTCTCTGCTAGCACTAATTTGGGAATCCCACCCATGACAAGAATGACTCCCAATTGATCTTTGTGAATGAAGATAAAGCTAAAATTAAGGATGACACTTTACATAGTTTGGCATTAGGGGAGATGACTTTTGTCAAGGTCAAGATGTTGTAGAAGAGGTTGATGAAGATAGACAAGAAGATTGTGTAGGTGGATGAGAGGTTGATGGAGGTGGATGAGAAGCTCTTCAATTTTTTTTGATTTGCGATTAAAGTGATGCACAACTCAGCTACTACACCATGTATGATGAAGGATGATAGTGACAAGGACCTCAAGAATGATGAAGATAGAAAGGACCTCTTCAAATTTATTACAAAAGATTGGGCTTCCATGATGATGACTAGGGAATGGAAGAAGACAAAGAATTAGGGTGGAGCCCTTTTGGTTTCTTCTTTTTGGCTAGTTTTGGCCATCTTGGCCTTGTTATTACTTTTTTACATTTTATTTTTTTAGCTGGATTGATACTCTCTTTAATGGTGGTTTTGACCCTATGAGGGATACGATAAAAACTTGTTTAAATCATGTGTTGGACACTATGGTGGACTATGTTATTTTTTTTCAGTGATGTTGTTATGGTTGCTATTATATTGGTTAATATGCACTACACTAGTTATAGTTTAAATGCTTTTTTTTTGGTATTTCTATTGGTTTTTTATGAGTGATGTAAGGGTGCTCTTTGTTGTTCACCTTTGGATGGATAATGTGGTGGTAATTCTAATCTGTTGAGGTTATCTTTGTGTTGACAATATTACTCTGATGTTAGTCCATGTTTGTGGTTTCTCGCCCTTGTGACTGATTGTATAAGGTTAACACCCTTATTTTACCGCATTACTTATAAAAAACTACAATATTAATAAGAAATGAGAAGTAATAGCTTGAGCTTTCTAAAAAAGCTATTAACATATATAAAATAAACAAAATGTTAATATAACTTTAATAAGTAGAAACATAATTAATAAAATAAGAAATTCTCTTAAAGTAAATATATAATGAAATATGCAATAAATAATTTATTTTAATATTTTTCTAAATTTAATTTTTAAACTTAAAAAAATAACATACATATTATTCATTTAAGTGGAGCATTAATTAAATTACTAACTTAAATTTAAAAATTAAACAATATCTAAATTTTAGATATTTTAATATATTTTAATTAAAAATAGATTTTACTATGTCATAAAAAAATAAAAAAATAATATATAAATGTATAATTTGATACTTTGAAAAAATAAAATAAAATAAAAATATAAAATAACATAATTAATTAAAATTTTGGGTATTACTAGTGTGATAGTTAGATGTAATATTGCAATTCTTGTTATTAATGTTTAAATTCTTTGTGGGGATTTTATTGTTAAGTGTTCATGTTGAGGATGAGATAAAAAACATTGTTTTCCATTAAGTAATAAAATATTTAAATACTTATGAAATTAAATAAAATAATTCTTATGTAAGTAAAACAATAGAGTGCTTCTTATGTATTTGCAAGTAGTCTATAATTTGATATATCACTAATATTTTGAAAAGTCTTGACTTACTTTTGCAGTCTTTGTTAGAAATTTTATGAAACTTGTTAATTTTCTACTATTATTATTGTTATCATAAACATCACTTGCTTTTTTATAACTTGTTTTTGTAATATCTTTCATTCAATTTTTTTATAAAGAAACATAAAATAGTGCTTTTATCCTTGATGATTTCTACATAAACCTTTTTAAAGATTTATAATACTAAGATTTTTTTTTTAAAAATCTGATGAATTTTTTAAATCATATTTTCTTAGATAAATAAATGTATTTATGATATCTATAATAACATGTACCTATCTCTTTTCAGGGAAACAAGTTGGCATACATTGATGTGGTCATTTATACTAACAAACCTATCTTTTAATTAAATCTATTAGTTTCATATTCATTCTTGTTGTAGTTTTTGTATTTAGTTGTGTGTATAATTTTGCATCAAATACACAATAGAATCATAAAGTGCAATGAGATTGATTCCTATCTTTTTTTTTATATGGAAACAAGTCATAATACATAGATGTGGGTAGCTTTGACATTATATATACTAATTTGAGTAACCATACATTAGAATCACAAGTAGTTCAGGTGCGAGAGAATCAAGTTGATCAAATTAACCCAAGCATTGAGTAAACATAGATTAGAATCACCACAAGTAGTTCACATGATCACAAGTAATTCACATGTAAGAGAATTAAGCTCGTCAAATTCACCCAAGCGTTGAATAAGCATACATTAGAATCACAAGTAGTTCATGTGTATGAGAATTAAGTCCGTCAAATTCATCCAAGCATTGAATAAGCATACATTAGAATCACAAGTAGTTCACATGTAAGAATAACTCCATCAAATTCACCCGAGCATTGAGTAAGCATACATTAGAATCAGAACTAGCTCACGTGTAAGAGAATAAGTCCATCAAATTCACCCAAGCATTGAGTAAGCATACATTAGAATCACAAATAGTTCACGTGTAAGAAAATTAAATCCCTCTCATTCACCCAAACATGAAAGCAAGACCCGCTCTTAAAATTTGAATTTTAAGATAAAACCCTAAACAATCTAAGATTTGCAGGCATTATTTACCCTAACACTAGTTCAAAACCAGCAAAGGAGCATAGTATTTGAATTCACAATGGTAAACGCTGCTTGGTTGTGGAGGTGCACCTAGCACTTGGTTTACCAAAACAGCACACAGAAATTTGATCTGCTTTACAAAACAAGTTCACTAAGAAGCAATTTAGAAAGGGAGATTTTTCAGCTCACTAAGAAGTGAAGAAACAAGTCTGTGTTGAAGAGGTATGGAGGCAAAAGCAGTGATCCCAATGGGAGGAGAACTAGGCGAGGATAATTTGGAGGAAGTGATTCCAATGGGAGGAGGAGGAAGAGGAGGGGATAATTTGGAGGAAGAAGCAATGATTCCGATGGGAGGAGAAAGAGGGGATAATTTGGAGGAACAAGCAATGATTCCAATGGGAGGAGAAGGAGGAGGAGGAGAGGATAATTTGTTGGAAGATGAGATGGTGAGGGAGAGAGTGAGAGAAGGAGAAGCAGCGATGGAAGAGATGGTGATGGAGATGATAAGGAGGGGGGATCACGAGGGCCTCAAGACTAACTCTGGGAAATATGTGTATTTCAGAGAACATTGTTTCACTATCTACTACGACCCTCCATTCTGGTTATGGAATGGCTTCCTTATCTTTTTTCACCACATGGAGGGACTCACCCATCATTTTTTCACTGGCCACTATGCTGAAGATTTTCGGATAGTGACGACACTGCTGTCAATTAGTTCTTGCAAATGGGTTTTGCCCTATTTTTGTCTTTACCAGTGGATGAATCTCAGATTCAATTTTGTTTTGGGGAATGTTTTTTGATATGGGTTAATCAGTTCAGGATCGATCGTAAGATTTGTATTGAGAAAATGCCCAGTTGAGATGAATATCATTCAGATCAACCAGTAGTAAATATCTTCGGGATGATGATGACACTGCTGTCAGTTCATTCTTCCAAATGGGTTCTATTATGTTTTTGTCTTTTCAATCGGATGAATCTCAGATTCAATTTTTTTTTGGGAAATGTTTTTTGATATGGGTTCGTCAGTTCAGGATCAATCGCAAGGTTTGTATTGAGAAAATATCATTCAAATCGATCAGTAGTAAAGACTATTCAATGTACTTTGTTCTATTTTTGTCTTTTAGATATTCAGTATTCAATGGGTTTTATTTTGTTCTTGTCCTTTCTATTAATATTGAGCAATTGGATGGATGGCAAATTCAATTTTTTTCCTGAAATTTTTCTGACATGAGTTTGCCACTTCATGAGAGTAAATATTTACTTGAGAAAAATAGAATTCAAATTAATTAGTTATAAACATTTTGGCAAGGACTAGCAAGTAAAAAGAGTATAAGTGACCTTAAAGGTATGGTACACCAGCTAGTTTGGCAAATTCAGATGAAGTCATGGGCTTGTTGTGAAAATGCCATTACTATAATTGTACAGGGATTAAAAACTCTTGGATACTATATTTATAGGATGTACTCCAATTTGAGAGAAATTTGATCAACATAATGATACTATGTAAGTAGGTACATAATAGCATTGCTGAAGTGGCTGGAAAAGAAGGCTACAATTCATTACCCATCTTTCAGACTTTATGAAGATTTATAGCATCATTTTACATTCAAGATGAGAGCAACTACAAGGACTAGCAAGTAAAAAGAGTATAAGTGACCTAAAAGGGTATGGTACGCCAGCTAGTTTAACAAATTCAGATGAAAAGCACCCAGACACTAGAGTCATAGGAAGTACTCCAATTAGAGAGAATTTTGATCAACATAATTATACTATGTACATATAATTATTAATTTTCTTTTTCTCTTCTTCCATTGGCAATGTGAGCTGCACATTGGGTGTTTGTTTCCAAGTTAATATTTAGTTGGTTAGTACCCATTTTCTTGGGTGTGATTTATGCCTGTGCTGATCCGTTTTAGTTAAACAAATTGTTTCAAGTACAGGTTAAACTCTTCTCTTGAAATCCTATGAACTGAAATAATTAGGGCTAGTGCAGTGGCGTATAAAGATCATATAATTTTCTTATATAATGTATCTAGAAATAGAAAAATATCAAATAGATGAAATACAGCCCACAAATGAGATCCCGCATTAACTGTACATGCGATATCGTGAACTAAAGGATTTGCACAAATTGAAACCTATATATTTATCGTTTGCTACTTGTTTTAACCAAATTAATTGATACTGTGAATTGAAATGAGTAATGCAAAATCTTAATGTCTGCAAACTGGATTATGCAGATTGCTGGTGCATACAAATTACCCACTTTCAGATCAAACATATCCACAAGCTCTTCACCTTCACATATATTTATAGACTAAGCTTTAAAATAGATCCACAGAACTTGATTGTTCATCCAAAATTATTTTCTATTGATTATGCATGCACGGGAGGCAGGGACTTTCTCAGAGCCAACCTCCTACCCGCACCCCCGGTTGAATGCCCTTCCTATATTTAGTTTGTCACAGCATGACAAGCTCCAAAATAGAGCGAGGAGAATGGTTTTGTCTGGAAGTGGCTGTTTGTTTTTGTTTTTTTTTTAAATTGATCGATGCAGATTTGAACTCGAGACCTCCCAGATGTTACCGTTGTGCTGTGGGGTCATCCCCTTGGAAGTGACTATTCTTCCTACAAAATGTCATGATTAATACATCATGACATTACGAAATAAAAACAATGTTGAACTTTATTTTAATTGTGAAAAATAGTCTAGAATATTATACTTGGTATATTATGATGTTTTTGGTATTATTAATGTGCTTTCTATTTATAAACCTTTTTGTATTTGTCATTGATAGAAGGACATAGGTTTATTTCATGAATATATAAAAATTAAGTTTTTAGTCATTTTGAAAACTCTCATGAAAAATAAATGTGGTAAAAAATTAAGTGCTCAAGGATTGATTGTGTGAGTGTGTTTTGTTTAGTAGATTGCACCATGTTCTATAAAGATAGTGATACAGAAAAATACAAACAACTCTACTACTCAATAAAATAGAGTTGCAAAAAGGGTGAATTGGACATTCGATGAAGAGAACTAGGAGTATGCTTAGTGGGGCTAGACTAGAATAAAACTTTTGGTAAATTGTCTTCCATGACTTGCTAACTAGTTAAGAGGTCTCCTACATTAGCTTTTGTTGAGATGAATCCTATGAAAGTGCGGTTGGGAAAAATCTCCAATTGATACTTTTGAGAGTTATTAGTTGCGAGTGTGCATGGGGAGAAGGGGTGAAAGTTAGAGAACAAGGTTGTTAATTGTGTCTTCATCAATTGTTGTATTAGTTTGAAAAGGCACGATCCTTGGGATCATGTGCACAAAAGGGTATTGTATAGTAAAGTTTTATCCTCAAAGAATATAAACCTTCTTTCATTGCATTATAGCTAGAAAAAGAAAATAAATGTAGTTGAGCTAAACCTAAGGAGAGTTGAAATTGAAGCCCATGATGGGTCTAGAGAGGAGAGCTAAAGTAGTTCAAAGAGTTTAAAATAGGAGGTAGAACCTTTGCTTCAACTCTTGAGATGCATTTTTATTTAATTACTAACACTAACGATTTTGGGACTATAAAGGAGGATATGGGTATGGATGATGTAGATTCATGAAGGAGGCCTTGATGAGGAGATGAAATTATTAAAGAAAAATAACACATGCGATCTAGCACCTTTTTTCTGATGGGCACAAACCTATTGGATGTAACAAATGTTAAAAAATAGAAGATTCAAATAATAAGTTTGAATATTACAAGGGGAGATTGGATGCAAAAGGTTATTCCGAAGTTGAGGGAATTAATTATAGTAAATCTATTTGGTTTCTTGTTTACTTAAAATAGTGTGTGATCTTGAATTTGAATAGATGGATTTGAAGATTAGATTTCCTTGATTATAGTTTGAAGGAAGAGATCCTATGTCACTGATGTCGTATTACAATAAGGAAAAATACATTTGATTTATAAGTTATAAAGTATTCATATGGTCTAGGATAACATCCTAAAACATGGTACCATAATATTGATGCCTATATGTCTAATTTAAGATTTTTGTTATCCATATTGGATCATTACATCTAGAACAACTCATACATTGATCATATTCTCATTATTGCATAATATTTTTTTTATTATGATATTAGAGAAAGGGACCTATTCCCAAAATTTCACAACATTGACTTTAAATCAAGACTATACGAAACCAAGAGGGATACATAGGCCTAGACAAGAAACATGGACACAAGACTGGGGACACAACTATTTACACTAGAAATAACAAAGATGACACACATTCTACTAGAAAACCAAAAACATGCACTTATGCCTATGGAGACAAAATTAGTAGAGGAAAAAAAAAACAAATAAACAACAAAACATAATAGAGAAATGACAAAAAAGAAAAGAACTCTAGGGCTGAAACAATTTCATTTGATAAGGTTCCAATTTTTATAAGGGAGTCAAGATACTCCTAGTCATCATTTTTCTACAAGTTCTTGCCCTTCTTGTCTAGAGTCTTTTGATTGTCCTTGTCTTTTTCATACTTTCTTTTCTTGTTGATTTTTTAATGGCTTGGTCTCATCCCCATAACAACCTTTTGCATTATCCCTTTAGTCATTGAGATGATATTTCCAATTCCTACTCCATTCTTTTCATTTTAGCATAACAATTATATTTTTATTTTATTCTCTAGGTATTTAAATCTTATTTACAAATTTTCCACCTATACCCTAACAAAAGTAATATAATTCTTTATCTTCATTGTCCTCGTCTAGGGTAAAAGTAAAAACCTATGTCACACTTTTATGAAGGAAAATGTTAACAAAACTAAAACTGTTCAACTTCAACGACATAAAAGTGAGATTTGTGTTTGAAATTTGAAGATGATGTAAATTAATGAAGTGTGTAAAACTAGATGAAGTTTATGAATATTATTTTAAAAAATTATTTGAATAAGAATTAATGTAGTTTTTTAATTTTTAAAGTCGATTTTTCAATTGCTGAAAATGCTGAAAATCAAGGGTCTAGTTCCCACCAAAAAACTATATGTAAATACTAATCTTTTCCTCTGATTTCAAAATATGTTTTAGATGACAGTATAGCCAGTGCATAAAAAAAGAAAGATTGGTTTCCGATGTATATTTTCTCCTTTATAACTATTACAAGTCAAACTTACTTGAAATCGATAGTTTTCATCTCCTGCCAAATTTCCCCTATCAAATATACACCATTCAGAAAAAAAAATCATATATTCTTGAAGAGGACTCTCTCCTCTAGTGTTAAATCTAATTTTATTTTATTGTTTAATATGATTTACTATTTTTTTTTCTTTTTTCAAAACAACATCTTCTCAAATGTTAAAATACCCACTTGTAATATTTTGAAATTATATTAGTGTTAGAATAACAATGTTTCAATCAACCGAGAGGGAGGGAGTAAAATCAGTTGATTCAAAACATATCAAATAAAACCTTAACTGTAAACTTCAATGCTTAGCCAAATAACTAAACATGAAAACAAAAGCAACAATAACACATGGAGACACTTGAACACCAAAATTGTTCTTGAGGAAACCCTGTTAAGGGAAAAAACTCAGTGGGGATGGTACCCATAAATATATACACTATGAGAATAATGATGCTATTAGGTGTCCTAATCCTATTAGGAGCTGAGTAATACAATAGGTAGGTCCTGGTTAAAGGAAAAACCCTATTAGGAGTCTTTACAACTAATCCTTGTTAAAGGATTGACCTTGTTAGGAGTCACAACCCTATTAGGAGCTTACAAACAGATTGCCTGATCAAAGGTTTAAGGGTTAAAGCCACCCTTAGGATCCTCAATCCTCATTTTTGATATGAATACAAATTGTGTTCCTAAAACTACTTCCAGCACTCAACCACTACCAACTGAGTTCCACCTTGTGCTCCAGATGCACAATCTCCGCTCTCCAAATACCATCCTATGAAGCCTCAAGCTCACATACCTTTTTGTTGTTCGCACATAAAACCACACACTACAAATGTAAGGAATTCCTTCCTTATATACAAGTTTCATACATTAAATCTAGGTCGGACAATATAGGATAAATCCTATTTACAACATACATATAGACCCATGCAAAGATACACATAGTATCGTTGGATAACTAGGAGGGGGGGGGGGGGGAATCAATTATCTTAGGTCCCTTGACAATTTTCAACCTTAAAATATTTTCACTAATCTTAATAATTAGATTTAAGCATTCAACTAACGACAACAATATGTATATGAAAAACATAAAATAACATGCAAAACATTCAATCACACATTAACTCTAGTATTTAACATGGAAACCCAATTTGGATAAAAACCACTATGAGAATTATCACCCACAAATAACTCATTCTTCTGAAGTGAGCTTGGTTAAGATCCAACCCTATTAAATATGATAAAACACATTTGCTAGATGTGACTCAGTTAGGGGATTTCCACCAAAGATCAACTAGATCTGTCACCCTATAATGAGTGGCCTTATTAGAGGACTTAGTACATTCATTAGAATGCCACCTTACAAAGGATTTAGAAATATAACTGTTAAATCCACTCGGTTAAGAGATTTTCTGCTACAATGGTTAGAAAGTAACAATGAAATGACTTGATAAAATATGCAACTACCTTTACTTGTTCAAATCTCCTTTTTTTCTCATTTGTCTTCTTCAAACTCTTCTCTACTAGCTGATCAACACTCACTCTTCATCTCATCACTTTCTTTGGCTCGATTCACACTTTTCTTCAACTCTGTTATGCTCGGTGTAACCTTCTATACTTATACGACTATCTGCATTGGATATCAACAATATTACCATCTTGATCATCCTTTATATAGACAATTTTTTCCTTTTTCCACTTAATCCTATTCATTAGGGTTTCCTTGAATTAATCTCATCCATTCGATCAAATATCAATCCAAATTCAATGTATATGTAGCTTGTTAAAACATTTCATGAATCTTGCTAGTTGTATCTTCACCTTGGAACTTGAACTTTTCTTGGATCTCAAACCAATCATTAAATCTTCACCATTTATCTGTACCTAACATTTTTAATTTTTTGATTTCATTAACTGAATTTGTTCCTTTCTTAGAATCTCCTAGATCAATCCAAATTCTCACTTGATGTTGTGTTTTAATGAGTTCTTGTTTAACCAACCAACTTCATCTTCTTGGTTAAGTCTACCTTCTTGGTTATCATTTACTCAGTTAACATCTTGCTCAGTTATCAACTTCACAGTTAACTGTAACTGACCAATATCTTTACTTACCGACAACCATTTCCAATTCAGTAGCACACATTGATTCCTTGTCTTTTCATTTCACAACTTCAATCCTTTATTACCGATAAATATAACTAAGTTTGCATCATTTTAACACTTCATCAAATCATGTAAAACAATCGAATCAATATTACCTTGTCTTAGACCAATTCATCAATTGCCCATTTAAGCTCACATACATAACATCACTTCTTCATTTCATCTTCTATCTTTACCAACCATTTCTTTACTCAACACCACATATTTCAGATTGATATGGAAACTTTCATAAATCAGTAAGTCAATAGGCTTGACATCAATGACAACATAACAATTGATCCAATACTTTTACACACCTTTCATTGCTCAGTTACTAACCTTGTTCATTATCAACATCATTTTGGACATCAATATCAGTTGGGGTAACAATCTCCCCATTTTGCATTGATGGAAACGCATTTTATATATCACATGTAACACATCTCACATCTAAAATATACCATCCAATACCAATAATCTTCATTCTCCAACTACATTCTATTCTTTTGATTTCTCCCCCTTTCTTCTTACATAGTCATTTCTCCTCATTAATATCTCTCCCCCTTTGACAACAATTCCAAAGGTACCCATGAAACCTTAATCTAAAACTAACTATCCTTGTAGTTTTACCTTGTACCTTGCTTGTACCAATTACTTCTATTTTCTCATATCTTTCTCACAATTTTAGGGTTCTCTTAAAGAGTGAACATTTGCATCAACTCACAAATAGATAATTTGATAAATCATGAATTGATGCAACCTGCATCTTTCTCTAATGAGCATTAGATAGGGGAATGACCCCTATTTTACCTCTTAGGTACTCAAAAGTATCCTTAGGTAATGTCTTTGTGAATATATCATCAATCAGTTCCTTTGATTTTACATATTTCAGCTTTACTTGTTTCTTCTGTATGTATTCTCTGAAATAATGATACTTGATTGATATATGATTTATCTTTGAGTGCATCACCAAGTTCTTTGAAATGTTTATAGAATGTATTATCACAATATATTGTCACAAGACCATCTGTTTCCTCTTTTATCCCTTCAAGTAGTTGTTTTATCCAAATAATGTTAGAACAATTGATTGTAGCAGCAACATATTCTGCCTTAAAAGTCGACTGTGAAATGCAACTTTTGTTTTTGCTTATCCATGTCACTAATCTTTCTCCTAGGAAGAAAGCTCCCCCACTTTTTCTTTTCCTATCATCCATATTACTTTCCCAGTCAACATTAGTATACACTTTCAATTCAAAATCTCTATCCTTTTTGTACCATAATCCATAGTCCTCAGTTGCTTTCAGATATCTAAAGATTCTCTTCACAACAATCATGTGTCTCTTTAGGATTAGAAGAAAATATTGCCACAATACCAAAAACATGTGAAATATATGGCCTACTATGAACAACATATTGTAGCTTACTAATCATGGATCTATAAAGAGTTTCATTCACCTCGATAGAGTAATCTTCTTTTTAAAATTTGTATCTAGTAATCATCGGTGTATCCACCGGTCTTGAGTCTTCCAAAAATTTTTAGGATCTCTTTGATGTATTTTGACTGTGGTATTTATATGCCATCCTTGATCTGTTGAATTTGAAATCCAATGAAGAATTTTATCTCACCAATCATTGACATTTTAAATTCCTTCCTCATTTCATTAGCAAATGATCTACACATTGACTTATTTCCTCCAAATATGATATGATCAAAAAATATTTCAGCTATTAACACCTTATCTTCAGATTCACTTTTTAAGTACACATTATTGTTATCACTAGTTCTAATCAAACCTATTCTCATTAGATATGAGTGGCTTCTTTCATACCATGCTTGGGGTGCATGTTTCAAACCATACAGTGCCTTGTGTAGTTTACATACCATGTTTTTCTAACTTTTTTCAACAAATCCTTCTGGTTTCTCAATGTACACTTCTTCCAATATTCCATTCAAAAATTCATACTTTACATCCATTTGATAAACATTAAAACCTTTATAAGTTGTGTATGCAAGTAGAATTAACGCACCTTCTAATCTAGCAATAGGGGAAAATGTCTCACCATATGCAATACCTTCCTCTTGAGTATATCCTTTGGATACAAGTCTAGCTTTATTCCTTATCACATATCCATTTTCATTTTGTTTATTTTTGAAAATCCACTTTGTACCAATAACATCCTTATCCTTAGGTCTTGGTATCAGTGACCAAGTATTGTTCTTTTCAATATGATCAATCTCTTCTTTCATTGCATTAACCCAATCTTCATTTTCAAGTGCATCCTTGACTAATCTAGGCTCAAAATCATAAATCAAACATGCATTGTCTCTCAACTTACTTCTTTTCATGACTCCTATATTCTTATCTCTAATTATTTGAGTTGATGAGTGGTTCCTTCTCATGTACTTTTCTAGTACTGGCTTGGTTCTCTACTCTTCAACATTTTCTTATCTCAATGGGGGTTCAACTGGTTCCTTAGTTTCTTCTTGCTACTCGGGTAAAGTACTAGAAACTCCTTCTTGTACATATACAAATATTTGATAATCTTATGGTTCTTTTTTTTCTCATCTCCTTCATTTTTATCTACAAACTCATCAATCCTTACATTTGCGCTTTCCACAATTTTGTTAGTAGCCTTATTCAGACATTTTTAAGCTTTCTGTTTGTGGAGTATCCTAGGAATATACCTTCATCTCCTTTAGAATCAAAATTTCCATTCTTAGCATCTTTCAGAATGCAACACCTACTTCTAAATATTTTAAAGTAGTTAACATTAGGTGTATGCCCATACCAGAGTTCATAGGGAGCTTTATTTGTACCTTTCTTCAATTGTACTTAGTTGAGGGTGTAAATAGTAGTTCTAATGGCTTCTCTCCAGAATGTTTGTGCAACCTCCTTCTCAATCAATAATGTTCTTTCACAATTTGTCTTGGAAATAGGTGGCATGGCAAGTGCAAGCAGAGGTAGCAAAGTGGAGGGAAATTTTTTGAATCAGACATCGAGTGGGAAGCATGCAGAGAAGGGACAGTTTAATCAGGTTGCGGGCTTGAATCAAGGTAAGGACAATGGAAAGGAGGATGCGATAGATGATGGGGACCCACTGGCCTTGCAGCCAGATCCAGGTGAAAAAGTGGGTAATTATCCAAAACAAAGTTCTTCTGGAGAAGCTCGAGGCCCTTTGGGTTGTTGGACCAACCTGTTTGGAGTCAAACCATCGAGTAAGTCCTCTTTCCCTAAGATTAAAAACATCTCTAACAAAGAGAAGGGAACATTTTCTTTAGAAGTGCCTTCTGAGCTTATTGATAATAACATTCCAAGTATGGCTGCTATGCTTGTTGGCAAGTTCATAGGCCCTAGGCCGAATATAGATTTGGTTAGAATCTTTGCTAAAAAAAATTGGACTTAAAAGGACAGGTTGAGGTTATGGCTATGGCCAAAGGATTTATGTCTTTCAAGTTTTCTTGCTCTGAGGATTACTCTAAGATTCTCTATGCGGGAAACTGGTCAATGGCGAAATCCAATCTTATCCTCCAGAAATGGACCTCTAACCTAGATCTAAATAATGATTTCTTGACCCAGGCCCTGGTCTGGATCAGGCTTCTAGAGCTTCCTCTGGAATACTAGCACGAAGATGTTTTTGATGGCATTTCCAGCTCTTTTGGGGAGCTCCTATCTATTGATCCTATTACAGCAACCAAGAAAAGACTCACTTATGTTAGAATATGTGTGGGGTTGTTGAAAGCCATGACATGCCATAAGTGATTGAGTTCCAATCTAGATTGGGAAGGTGTGTGCTGGAGATAGACTATGAAAATGTGTCGTTCACCTTTTTTCACTATAAAAAGGTAGGACACAAGGCCAAAATGTGCCCTATCTTCATAGAGAAGGAAAAATCCCACAAGGTCCAAATCAAGCAAGGGAAGAGAAAAGAGACCTAGAAGTAGCAAAAAGGTCTGAATCAAGCTAAAGGACCTAGGAGGTGTGGAAGGAGAAAGGCCCTGATGGTAATATCCCCGAGGGGGCACCTCAAGGGGAGAGACCCAAGGACATAATGGGGAACCTTCTTGAACACCAGTGTCTGGAAGGAGAGAAAACCATTGAGAATAGGGAGCAACTAAAGACCTAGAAGGATAGTGAAAATAGAGAAAAGGAAGTTGGTGAAATATGCCCTGTCTTGCAAGAAAATGTTGTTGGGGAGGGAGATAAAGGAGGTAGGACTCTCCATGAGGATGGAGAGTTCATTTTGGAGGAAATCAAAGAGGATTCCTTTGTGCCTGACACCTAGGAGATTGGGGGTACTATGTAGGTCCAAGGCCCTCCTCTCTTACAAGAATCAAACTTAAGCAGAAGCTCACTAATTTCTCTAAGAAAGATTAATAGAATCCTTGATCTGGTCTCCACCTCTTCTCCAGGGAAAATTTCCAGAATGGAAGCTCTATTTGAGAGCTGAAAAGATGACAATGTGGGTCCTTGGATATCTATAAAGAAAAATAAGAATAGTAGGGACCCATCTCTTGCAGCTATGAGAAGCAGGGCTAAAGTTGATACAGGAAGTAAATCAAGCACCCTAGGTAGGTGGAGCAAGCATCAAATCAGAAAGGAAGAAACAAGAAGAAATATAGCGGATGGGACCCAGAAAACCATCCAGGAAACATACCCCCAAAAGAAATTATGAAAATCATATCTTAGAACATTCATGGACTCAATGGAATCCACAAGCAGGAAATTGTTAGGAATATGATTAGGGATCATAGGTCGGATATCTTTTTGATTCAGGAAATGAAAATGAAGAAGGAGAAGATTGAAAACATTTTTTTCAGTAAAGGGATGAAGTCAGCGACTCCTAATTCTTCAAGAGCTTCTGGAGGGCTGTTAGTGATATGGAAGGACAACTTAATGGTTGATATCATTTTTGATGAAGGAAACATTTTTCTTATTCAATTAAAAAATATAAAGGATTAGGAAATTTGGTTTGTTATGAATATCTATGCCCCTAACACTAAGATTGGTAGAAAGCACATTTGGAATAAAATTAGCAATTTAATGTCCTTGTTGGGAGACTCTAAGGGCATTATTATGGGAGATTTCAATACTCCCCTATTGGCCACGGAGAAGTTAGGTGGGATTCCTCTAGATTTGGAAAGTAGACAACATCTAGCTAATCTAATCAATGACTTGGCTCTCCTAGATGTTGATTTAAGAGGGGGAAAGTTCACTTGGTCTAACAAAAGAGTAGGGATGGATTGCATTCAAGTTAGGCTAGATAGAGCTCTAATCATTATGGATTGGATGAACCATTACCAATGCAAACTTTCTTCTTTGGTTAGACTTGGCTCGGATCATTCCCCTATTGCTCTCACCATTGAGCTTTGCAATAGGAAAAAGGCTTTCTCTTTTAGATTTGAGAAGATGTGATTTTCTCATCCTGGTCTTCTTGACACAATTAGGGAATGGTGGAGCATTGATGTGGAAGGTACTGCTATGTATAAGGTGGCTAAGAAACTCAAAAATATTAAAACAAAGATCAGAAAGTGGAATAAAAAGGATTTTGGGAACATTTTTATGATGAAAGAAAGGATTATGGCAGACCTCGCTGCAGTGCGGGAGGAGATTCAAAACATGGGCTATGATGAGAATAAGTTGAATGTAGAAAAGGCTATTCTAGCTGATCTTCACAACATTGTGGGCAAAGAGGAAATGTTCTAGAGGCAGAGGTCTAGATCGGTGTGGTTAAAGGAAGGGGACAAAAACTCTAGATTCTTCCACCTCTCCACTATGAAACATAGGGCTGCCAACAGAATTAGTGTTATCAAAAAGGGGGATGATTCTTTTGAGGAAGATAAGTTGATTGCTAAGGAAGCTGTCAGGTATTTCTCTGCTATCCTCACCAAAGAGACCAACCTGAGTGAAGCGGATCAGGTGGATATCCTCAAGACCATTCCAAGTGTGATTAATGCTAGCTAGACAGGTCCCTTGTGGCTATACCCAAAATGGATGAAATAAAGGAGGTTTTCTTCTCCCTACTTGTTGAGAAAGCCCCTAGCCCTGATGGTTTCCCTACTTTTTTCTTCCATATGTATTGGGAAGTTTTAAAAGATGATCTGGTCAAAGCGGTTTAGGAATTTTTTGGTGCTAAGTGCTTCCTTAAGGAAATCAATGCTACCTTCTTGGTATTGATTCCCAAAGTCTTAGGTGTGGATTCTTTTGATTTTTTCAGGCCTTTTAGTCTTTGCAACTCTCTTTACAAGATTTTTTCTAAAGTTTTAACCAATAGAATAATCAAAATCCTTCCAAGGATTATTGCTCTGCAACAAATGGGATTTGTCCCAGGTAGACAAATCCTTGATTCTATCATTGTTGTGCATGAGGTTATTCATTCTTTAGAGGAAGGTAAAAAGGATGGTTTCTTGATAGAGCTTGATTTGTCAAGGGCCTATGATAGGGTGGACTGGTTGTTCCTGGATAAGGTTCTTGAAGCTTTTGGCTTTAATGATAAAAGTAGGAAGATCATATCTCAACTGATCTCCACCCCCACTTTTGCGATGATGGTTAATGGTTCTCCCACCAATTTTTTCAAATCCTCTAGAGGTCTTAGGCAATGGGATCCCCTTTCCCCTATCCTCTTTATTGTTCTAGCGCAGTGCTTGGGAAGACTTATTCATGATAAAAGGAGCAGAGGAGATTTTGCCAGGATAAAACCCTCTTCCAAACCCCTGATCTTCTCTCATCAAAAATTTGTGGATGACACCATCCTTGGGGGAGAAGCTTTGGTGAAGGAAGTCAGATATGTGAAGTCCATTCTCAATACTTACTCTAATTCCACAGGTAAACTCATCAACTGGAGCAAGAGCTCGGTCTTCTTTGTCAACACCCCTGAAGGCAAACAAAGGAAAATTGTCGGTATCTTGGGTTGTGGTATTGGGTCCCTCCATTCTACTTATTTGGGGCTCCCTATGGGGGCCAAACCTCCTGACCTCTTTTGGGACAATCTCATTGACAGGTTCAATAGAAAAATGGCTGGCTGGAAGGGTATTATTCTAAGTCAGGTTGGTAAAGCTGTTTTGATCAAATCTACTTTACAAAATTTTCCTACTTATGCCCTCAGCCTGTTCTCTATTCCTTCCAAAGTGGCTGATACTTTGGAGTCTATTTAGAGGAAGTTTCTATGGGTTGGTCCTGAAGGCAATAAGAAGTACCCACTTGTGGCTTGGGATAATATCTGCAGACCTAAAAAGAAGAGAGGTTTGGGGTAAAGCAATTCAACAGGGTTTTGCAAGCTAAACAGATATGGAGGATCTTTAACTCCAATGGGGAATGGAGGGATATTCTAAAGGATAATTATTTGGCCAATATTGATTTCAAGTAGTTCATCAGTAGGGATAATGAGCCAAAGGGATCTAAAATTTGGAATGGCATTATAAAGACTAAAGGGTTAGCCACTGAGAAGGTGAAATGGAAACTTGGTAATGGTGAAGATATCAACTTCTGGCTTGATGACTGGCTTAGCTTGGGGCCTTTATGGAACATTGAGTAGTACAATAGATGGATGATGCCCTGCATGGAAAGATTTGGCTATAGGGTGAGAGACTACAAGGTGAATGATGAGTGGGTGAACTTGATCAAGATATCCCAGGAGCTCAAGCTGTTGATGGACATGATCAGGCTTATCCCTTTGTCCCTCAACAAGGATGCTATTATTTGGGGGATGACTAAGGATGACAACTACACTGTGGCCTCAGGCTATGAAATAATGTAGAGTATTGATATTGTCCCTGTCTAGGCCAAAGCTTGGTATCTTGACCTTACCCCCAAAATCAACATTTTTTTCTGGATAATGCTTCAAAATTGTATTTTGACAGTGGACAACCTTATCAAGAGGGGCCATCAGATGCCTAATTGATTCATCCTCTGTAAGAAGCATAGTGAAAGTGTTGACCACCTTTTCATCCACTGTCATTTCACCAGAGATATTTGGTCTTCTTTCCTATCTTTATTCAAGTTGACCTAGGTTTTTCCCAATAACATGAGGGAGCTCTTTGAACAGTTGCATTGGGGGGTGAGTGGGGATGTGAGCAAGGGCTTATGGGATTGGAATCTACCCCATCTCTATTGGGGGGTGTGGAAGGAGTGAAATGACCATATTTTCAAGAAAAAAGAAGCCAATGCTAAGGTGCTCTTTCACAAAAGCCTAAACACTTTGTTAGAGAACTATACTATCATCAAAGGCTATAACCCTCTTCTCAATGCTAAGGAGAATGATCGAAGCAGGAGGGAGGACTACAAATGGACTCTTCCACCTGAGGGCTGGTGTAAAGCTAACTTTGATGGGCCTGCAAAAGGCAACCCAAACCAGGATGGGATTGGGGGCATCATCAGAAATGATCATGGGAAAGGAATTTCTACTATTATGGCTCCTCTGGGGGTGCAAACTAATCACTATGTAGAGGTAGTTGTGGCCCATCAAACTATAAAGCTTTCTCGGGATATAAGAGTAAAAAAACTATGGTTGGAATGAGACTCAAAGAACATAATAGATTGTCTTAACAAGAAAAATGAGCCTACCTGGATGATTGCTAATATAATTAATGAGAATGTTTAGGTTCTCAAGTCCTTTGACAAAGTCTACGTGGCTCTTGAATACAGGGAAGAAAATCAAGTGGCTGATAGGCTGGCCAACTAGGCAGTCAGGAAAGATGAGATGAAAAGATGGAAGGATGGATACAATATTGTGCTTGAAATCAAAGATTTAATTAAAAGAGACAGAATCCCGAGTAGATTGGGAAACATTAACTGATAATAATGAAAGTGTATGTGTTATGGGAAATGTGCTAAAAAATGATGTGTAAGTATGCAAGCCAAAGTATGAATTACCTGAGCAATTGCCATCATTGCACTTTGAGGCCCATTTTCTAGTTTAATTTTGATACGTTCAAAAGAAAGATCAAGAATATCATTCATTTTATCTACTGGTCACAAATTTCAAAAGACCTCGCTATCAAGAGATTTTTTTACAGAGAGAGTGAAAAAATGGTGGGGGAAAGACACAGGAGGGAACCAGAGGATGAAGCTGAGAAGTGGCAGTGGTGCTCTAAGGTGTGGAGCATTTTGAGTAAAGGTGATGTTACTTCTTTCATTGAATGGCTGCATGGGTGGAAACCCTCTGTTACTAAAACCATGGTTAAGAACTGGAATGAGGGGAGGGTCAAAATTGATGGGGTCGAGTTCATGATGATGGAGGAGGTTATTTTTGCAGTCACTAGCATCCCCATTGTTGGGATGAAATTCTACAAAGACATGCATTTTTGGTCAGGTGGTGTTGGATTTTGCCAAAGGTGCAGAGGAAAAGAAGGCCCTTGTGAAGAAAATCACCTACTACTTGCCGAGGTCCATCAAACCGCTATGGAGGTTTGTGCTGAGGGTGATAATCAAGTATATCTCCTTGGACATGAGATTTGACCACATCTACTCTTACCACTTCATGCTTCTCAACCATTTCAGGTCTGGGTCTAAGATCTCTATCCATTTTTACCTTTATTCATCTATCAATGAGAATATTAATGACTACAAGGAGAAGCCTATTGGAAACCCTACTTTCCATGAGGGGCTTTTTCTATTGACTTATGAATTTTTTAAGGCTAGGACTATAGGAAAAAAAATTAAGTAGGGCAAAGTGGGGAAGGAGGGAGTCGATGAGGAGCTTGATTTGGGAGAAGAAGAGTATATCCCTTCTGATACAAAGGAAAGCCAAGATATGCATTCAGACATAGATGTAGAGGCCACCCCTCAGACTAAAAAGGGGAAAAAGAAGATTAAAAAAGAGAAATTGGAGAAAAAGGAGAAACCTGACCCTAAGTAGAGCATTGAGATCTCTTCTGATAGATATTATAATGAGGAGGTGGAGGGTATGGAAATAGAGGGCAAAAGTGCTGATGAGGAGGAAGATATTTTTAGTGAAGAAGAGGAAATCAAGGAGAAGAATAAAGGAGAGAGAAACATTATAATTAAGATGCCTGTGGACAGAGAAGAGGATCCTGATGTCAATTCTATCAGGAAGCAAAAAAAAATGAAGAACATTAAAGAAGAAAATAAGGGGGAAGGACAAGAGGAGGGGAAGGATAGCGAAGAGGAAGAGGAGAGTCAATGGAGAGAGGATGACCACGAGTAGGACTGTGATGATTATGGGATTGATTAGTACACTTACAAGATCATGGACAAAGAGAAGAGTGTGGTCTGGAGAAATTTTCATAATGTTTCTATCATGATGGGGCTAAAGAGGGAAATGATGAAAAATTTGGTTAAGCAGAATAAGGAGGGAAAAATTCAAATGGAGGACCTAATTGACCTTTCCCTAGTTATTTTGAGCGACGTCACAAAAGAAAACCCTCAGATGGATGTGCTCAACAATGCTAAAAATAGTGTTATTGATAGCTATAGAACTACTAAATGGACCTACCATGAAATCCAGGAGTTAAAATTCAGGGTGGGTAGAATGGAGAGGGAGGATAGCAGTAGAAAGATTAGGCTTACTAAGGAGAAGAATGATATGGAAAACAAAATGGATGAAGTGAAGAAAAGATTTCAGAGCGTGGAGGGAGCCTTGCAGAAAATTGCTGAATAGAGCTACAACATTCTTAAAGCTTCTAACGACAACATAAAGGTGTTGATTAGTAAAATAGAGGAACACAGGGGTAGCAAGGAGGAGTCTCCCAATAGTGGCAAAGATAAGTCTCTGGAGGATAGCCCGAGGAAGAGAACCAGATCTAGCACTATGAAGAAGGACACCCAGGAACCTGATAAAGATCTATCTGACCTCAAGGAGGTAGTGGATAAGGTGTCTGAGCTTGAGATTCATGTGGTAGAGATCCTCAGAGAATTTTCTTGAGCCTCTCTCCTAGCTTTGGGCCTATCCTAGTTTTCTTTTTTTGTCCCTGGTTCTATTTTCTAGTTTTATCTGTGGTTTGCTGGTGGACTGTGACTGTTGTTTTTTTGCTATGGCTATTCTATTGTTGTATATTTTTAAAGCTATATATTTGTTAAAATTTTAATTTTGTAAGGGTTTCAGGGCCCCATTAAAACCTATTTTCCTTAATAAAAAATAATGTTCTTTCACAATCAATTATTGATCTATTCCTTCTTTCAACTATGCCATTCTATTATGGAGTTCTTAGTGCAAAGACTTGTCTTTTGATTCCATTTTCATTGTAGAAGATAATAAATTCATTAGAGATAAATTCACCTCCTCTATCTGATCTTAAAAACTTTAGTTTCTTACTTGTTTCCTTCTCAAATTTTTCCTTGTACCATTTAAACATTTGGAATGCATCATATTTTTCTTTTAGAAATATTACATAAATCATCCTTGAGTAGTCATTGACAATTAAAATGAAATACCGATCACCATAATAACTTTGTACTCTTATAGGGCCACAAAGATTAGTATGAACTAACTCTAATATACCATTAGATGACTAATACTTTCTTGAAAAACTTGATTTTGTCATATTACTGATCTGACATTCCTTACACATAACTTTATCTAGATTTCTCAATCTAGGTAAACCTTTGACTCTTTTCTTTTTGCTAACCTTGATCATGTTATCAAAATTCACATGAAAAAATATTTTATGCCATTACCAAGCATCTTCACTTCTTTCAATCAGACACACATTTGCATTATAATTCAGATAAAATAAGTTACCTTTGGATTTTTCACCAATGCCAATCAAATCTCTAGCAACATCATAGATCTTCACCTTTCAGTTTTGAAATTCTAGTCAGTGACCTGTGTTATTAAGTTGTGCTACACTCAACAAGTTGTACTTTAATCCTTGAACCTAGTAAACATTATCACACTTAATATTTTCATTCATCATAATGGATCCCTTTCCTTTAATAGAACATGGAGCATCATTTCTAAATCTAACAAATCCTCCATCATATTCTTCTAAGTTTTCAAACCTATCGATATCACCAGTCATATGATGTGAACAACCAATGTCAATAATCCATGTGTTAGGTTTAATAATTTAAGAAATAAGATCTTTTTCATCTTCATACCTTTCTTCTTCTGAATCATCCTTCATAGCAACATAAACCACTTCCTCACCTTCATTCGTGTCATCAAATTCATCATCGGTTAGCATGATTTCTTTCCTTTATCCTTGTAGTCTCTAAATTTTTGGTATCGATTATCCTTCTTGTCTTTCTTATCATTCTTATCATTATCAGGACACCTAGATGCAATATGACCTATCTTGTTGCAGTTAAAACATTTTAGAGGCAATTTACCTTTATACTTTCCTTTTCCTTCGGGTAACCTCTTTGCCAGCAGTGCTTCCAGCTCTTCTTGTTCTTTTTCCTTGGATAGTATACTATCATAGTCACTTCCACCTAAACTATAATGAATGTCTCTTTCTCTTCTTGAACTACCAATGGTTAGAGATGATTGAAACTAGTTTCTATCTTCGGTAAACTATAATCAAAGTTACTAGGCTCAAATGCAGTCATCTTACCGATGAAAGCATCAAGAGTAACAATATTACTATGTATGGATCTCAATTCCTGAATAGCATAGACTCAAATATAATATTTAGGTAAGATAGTTCTAAGAATTTTTCTTACCACATCTTCTTCATTTATGGTTCCACCAACACCTTTGACAACACTTACCACTTCCTTGATTTTTAAAATTGTATTATGCAATGTTTTCACCTTCTTGCATTCTCATCTCATCAAATTTACTATGAGACTATCAACCTTTTCCTTCTGTACATGTTGATCACCCCCATAAGAAAGTGTGAGTTTAT
The DNA here is from genome assembly GCA_027943335.1 of Chamaecyparis obtusa. Lineage (NCBI taxonomy): Eukaryota > Viridiplantae > Streptophyta > Pinopsida > Cupressales > Cupressaceae > Chamaecyparis > Chamaecyparis obtusa. Next base: position 522,612 of record BSBK01005630.1, read on the forward strand.
CCCACATTTCTTTTGTTGTAGTGCAATCCTTTATGTCATTAAACTCGGTTAGGGAAGAAGAAATCTCAATCATTACCAAGTTGTGTTCCTACTTTTTCCTCATCTGATCAACTGTCATAGGTCTAATAAGTAGTGGAGTGTAGTCATTTTCCAAAAAGTAGAGTGCATAATCTCCAATTCTAGATAGGTATAACTTCTTCCTAGTTTTCCATGTAGGGATGTTCTCCTTGTTCAACTTCGGTACTTCTCTCTTATACATCTTTGTATCTTTAGCTTAAGTCTTTTAAACTTTTACCTCTAAGCACCAAATGCTCTGATACCAATTGTTGGATGAATGAGGGGGGAGGGGGGGGGGGTGAATCAATTATCTTAGGCCCCTTAACAATTTTCAACCTTAAAACCTTTTCAAAAAATAATCTTAATAATTAGATTTAAGTATTCAACTGACCATAATAGTATGTATATGAAAATTAGAAAATAACATGCAAAACATTCAATCACACATTAACTCTAGTATTTAATGTGGAAACCCAATTTGGGTAAAAAACACTATGGGAATTATCACCCATAAATAATTCACTCTTCTAAAGTGAGCTCAGTTAAGAGCTAACCCTATTTAACATTACAACGAACATTTACTAGATGTGACCCTGTTAGGGGATTTTCACCAAAGATCAACTAGATCTATCACCCTATAATGAGTGACCTTATTAGAGGACTTAGTACATTTGTTAGAATGCCACCTTACAAAGGATTTAGAAATAGGACTGTTAAATCCACTCGGTTAAGAGATTTTATGCTACAATGGTTAGAAAGTAACAGTGAAATGATTTGATAAAATATGCAACTACCTTTACTTTTTCAGATCTCCTTTTTTCTCATTTTTCTTTTTCAAATTCTTATTTACTGGATGATCAACACTCACTCTTCATCTCATCACTTTCCTTCACTAGATTCACACTTTTCTTCAACTCTATTATGCTCGGTGTACCCTTATGTACTTATTCGACTATATGCGCTGGCTATCAACAATATTACCATCTTGATCATCCTTTATATATAACTTTTTTTTCTTTTGCCACTTAATCCTATTCATTAGGGTTTCCTTAAATTAATATCATTCATTCGATTAAATCTCAATCCAAATTCAATGTATTTGTAGCTCGATAATACATTTCATGAATCTTGCCAGCTGTATCTTCACCTTGGAACTTGAACTTTTTTTGGATCTCAAACCAATCATTAAATCTTCACCATTTATCTTACCTAACATTTTTGATCCGTTGATTTCATTAACTGGCTTTGTTCCTTCCTTAGAATCTCCTAGATCAATCTAGATTCTCAGTCGATGTCACATTTTAATGAGTTCTTGTTTAACCGACCAACTTCATCTTCTCAGTTAAGTCTACCTTCTTAGTTATCATTTACTCAGTTAACATCTTCCTCGGTTATCAACTTCTTAGTTAACTGTATCTGACCAATATCTTTATTTATAAACAAACATTTCTAGTTTGGTAGTACATATTGATTCCTTGTCTTTTCATTTCACAACTTCAATCCTTTATTACCAACAAATATAACTGACTTGTGCATCATTTTAACACTTCATCAAATCATGTAAAATAATCAAATCAATATTACTTTGTCATAGACAGATTCATCAATTGCCCATTTAAGTTCACATACTTAACATCACTTTGTAATATCCCCACTTGTAGTCTCCTAGCTTATGGGACTATAATTACAATTGCAAGAGATTTCTTCCAAAATGATCTCCGATAATACTTAGAATGTTAATGATTGAAGTTAATTGCAAGGATATTAATTCATGATACCCTTTTCTAAAAGATTGTTCTTCTATCATGCAATTGATATTATATATGATGTTATAAGATATATGAGAATAAATATCATTGCTATCTCTATTATAGAGAATTGGTGTATGGAAGGATGATCTTTGATCAAGTATCCAACCAACACCTTTGCTAAATAGTATGGATTGTTCAGTTGGAGAACTATGCAATCTGAATAATTCAACCAATGTGATTGATAGCCATCTCTAATAGGACAATGAAAGGTATGCTGCAATATATTTCTATTTCTTGTAGCGATGAGATGATTTACTGCTCCATATATATTTTACGAATGTGAAAATATGTATGATCTTGATTGTAGTGATATAGTGTTGTTTGCCTTTAGAGCTTGTGACAATGCTATTGTCCCTTATTTCTCCCTTTAGATATATGCAACCAGTTCTACAATATTACTTGGTACTATTTTTTAAGGGACTCCTATCAATTTGGTCACAGCATTCCATCCTTACATTCCACTAGTATTCCAACCTTATGTTGAGTCACTGTCTATTATGATGTTAAATCTTGTCTTAATGCCTTCCATGATATTATTTCTCCTTTTACGAATGGGGTTCCTCTTAGTTGCTGACTATCACCTTATGTGTGCTCCTCCCCCTTGTGTCTCTTCCTTCTACGTTACTTGTGTATGCTATGAGGAGGCATCTATGGGTTGCTAACCAAGGTTGTGACCTTCGGTCGTGGCCTTTGGTCAAGTTTAAATACATTTAATTATATCCTTTGTTTCGATCATTTGTTTTTGATAGAAAAAGTAGCAAGAGGGTGTTGGCCTGAACAAAAAGACTAGTAGTGCATTAATAGCACATTAATGCAACCAGTCACAATAGATAAATAGTTTAACACTATAATCACCAATCTAAATCTACCCCTATCAAAAACATAAATCACAAAAATAGAGTATCTAAACTAAGCAATAGCAAATAAAGTATCAGTTGAAAGCCACACAGGGCTGAATAGAAAGCGGTAAAAATTAACATTGACCCCATCAAAAAAGCAGGGGGTCCTCAGGCCAAGCCCAGGCAAAGATAACCAACACATGGGAAATCGAACTAGTTTTTCCCACCCAACTGCTTAGATAGAAGGGTCCTCGCCCATTCTTCCTGTAGAAACAGGAACAGGTCCTTGTTGTCCTCATTCACTTTTAGAGTGCCACCCACTAGCTTCTCCTACACATGATAGAGAGTAGTAGCCAAAGCGTGCATAACCTTCAAGCTAAATTTGTTGGTCAACATACATTGGCTCATTAGCTCCTGCATGTTTTTCTTGATCTCCGCAATCTCTCTGTCCAAGTTCGTGAACCTCCTTTTAAGAGTACCTTTGAGACTATCCTCTAGGGCCTCAGTATTGTAAATAGAGGGGGGCTTATCCTGGGGGTCTTGAGCTAGGCTCAGGGGCGGGGTAGGAATGGGGGTTTCCATGGCTTGCTTGGGGTCAGGAATAGGGTTGTTACTAGGCCTAGGGGGGCTCATATGGTCATTCAAGGAATCATTCATAGACTCAGTGGTTTGGGAGTCTTTCTCAGTCATGGACTATTCTTTAGAAGCTGTTTCTAGTAGCCTAGTTTTACATTACTCTTTGGCAAGTCTGTTTGACCTCCTATGGCCCGAGCCACTCAAATCCACCTCCAGAGTAACCTGGCTCTCCATCATTTTCCTTTTTTGGGGCCTACATTCTATCTCCGAAGTACTGTCATCCTCCTTCCCATTTTTAATATCCTCAAACTCAGAGACATAGGACACCTCCTAGCTATCCTTCTATTTAAATAGGTTTTCAACACATTTTTTTCAGTTCCTGCCCTCTTTGGTACCCAGTTCAGGCTCCTAGATGACACAGATGGACTAGGAGGAGGACTGGGTGGGATTTTTAGTTTTGGCTAGGGAATCCTCCTGGGGTATTTCTTGGATAATCATGGGGGGGGTTTGGGGTGCCAAGCAAATGGCTTTGTGGAATTGGTAGATGCGAAGAAGGAGGCCCTAATGGAGGATAGGAATAGGCTTATCTAGGTTATCCTTAATGTCAAGAATGTTACTTTCTAAGGAATGCAGAAGATAGAAAGGGATGGAGATTAAATCTTTGTTTCTAACATGATTCAGGAACGGTAAGTGGTAGTAGTAAAAGACATTAAACTTACCTTCCAACATGAAGTATTTCATCACTATGAGGTAGATTTTAGGCTAGAAATCTAGCAGCTCCTCCCTGTTGAAGCCCCCCTGCTTTTTCACCGGCAACTCTCCCTCCTTGAAGAACTGGTTGAGACTGGTAGGGTCAGGAGTTTGGCTAGTTTTTTTGTATTTTCTCCCCATCATAGAGAGCCTAGTCACCTTGCTATGACCTCCTCATTCAGCTAAAAGTGGATGCCACCAATAAATACATTCTGATTGTTCCAGGATGACACAAATCATTTAGAGATTCGTTCATCATGCCCCCCCTTCATTCTCTCCATAAAGCCCCAAATGCCACTCTCCTTGCAGTAATGTGTCACCAACACATTTGAGGTGAAGGCCTCATCAATTCTATCAGGTTCAATGCGGAGAGTGTTGCCGACCATTTCAAATTTCAGACCTTTCGACGCTAGAATACCTAGGAAAATAGAGAGCCGAGTGTTTTTGTAGAGCTTAAAAAACCCCTTGAAATTGCAAAGCCTTTTTGAGAATGGTTTATACTTAGAATGTTGGCTTGGAAAAAAGTTTTGGAAACTGAGCTCCATACCACCAGATCTAATAGATCTCCAGGTGCCATAAATAGTAATAATACCAGGGACACACTTGTTGTCCTCGTTCGCCAAGTAAGCCTTCATATTCGAACAACGCCTACTCCCCATGTTTAAGGAGTAATTATGAATTTTTATGGGAATTTGGGTTCTCCTTTCCATAATTGAAAAAATCATCAGAACACGCTAGCACATGATCCAGTAAGGATTTGCAATGAATAAGATGGTGTGGCACATTTAAACCTTGATATTCATTTCTCCCCCAATTATTTTCTAAGTCACTAGGGGTAAGTCACTAACCCCCCTCCAACTATTGAGTTTAGTTTGTTTTAGGCCCATTTCCACCATTGAGTCAGCAACTAGATTCCCTTCTCTATATGTGTGGCCTATAGTGGTGCTCTGGAAGCTATTAATCAGTTCACCGATCTCCAAAATAATAGGTCTAGCCCGCCACCCCACACTAGCACCCCTTTTGATAGCCTCAACAACCACTTTGGAATCCCCCTTGATTTCCAGCTGTCTAACGTTCATTTCTTTTGCGAATTTAATCCCCCAGACAAGGGTCAATCCTTCTGCCTGGGTGACAGTGCAGTTATTGATAGGGCCAGCATAAGCTAGTAGGCAATCACCTTTATAATCTCTCAGGACACCACCCCCACCTTGGCTCAAATTATTTGCCACCCCATCAAAGTTTAATTTAGTCCCTCCTCTGGGGGGGGCAACCCATCTGGTAGCCTTCCTAGCTATCTTTTTAGCATTGTCAAATCTGGAGAACCCTTCAAGGATATTCCATCTGTCAACAATTCTCACTTCTCGATCATTTGTTATAAAGATATAAATATTTATTTATTATTAACATAACTTGTTTATTATTAAAAAATGAAAGTAAATATATTTATTAATTATAATTGTAAGTTAATATGATTTGTTATTATATTAATAGTATATTATATTATATTTATCATATTAATAATATATAATATTATATATCTGGGTAGCTGCAAGAAGTTGAGTCCCACTTTTGGCCAAAAAGTGGAAGTGTTTTCTCTATTTTTCAAAATTTCTGTCAATTGATGTCAAAATTTGAGGCACTTAAAGATTGAATCTTGGAAAACTTGAGTAATATTAAATTTAGTTCTCAGAGTTTAGTTTTCAAATATGTAATTTATTTCAATACCCACATGGTATAAATTAAATTTTAGTAGGCATGTTTAATCCCACTTTTTCAAAATGCCTGTTTCGGGACCACACCTGACACGTGTACAGTCACCTTTTTTTGAAGTAAATGAATGTATTTTTGTGAATTCTTTTTAGAAAAGGTACCTAAAATACTGAATATTGGTGAGAATATTTTATCTTATTTTTTTATTGAATTTTTTTTTAATTAATTTTTAATTGACTATAAAGTACATTTTCAAAACCTCTGGTGTACTGAAACCATAATTTGATGAGAACTTCACTTTTTTTCAATTTTTTTAATTTGAATGAAATTCTATGTAGATTGGTGTCATATAACTCATTTTTCAAAAAATGTATAATTAAAAAAGTTATTAAAGTTTTAGTTAACCTTAGTATTTCAAGTTTAGGCACCACGTTGGCTTAATAAATATTGTAAAAATATTAAAATTTATCATATCACTATAAAATTTATATTTTTATAATCTGCACAATAAGAGCTAAAATGGGTTTTCATTTTATCAAAAAATTCATTTGGGAAGGTGTCCAAAAAATTATGGCAAGGCAGAAATTTTATTCTGTAATGCCTTAGCCATTTTTTTGCAAGGTCAAGCATAGGCTTGGTCCCACCAAGCTTGTCCTGAACCAAAACCCAACCCAGTAGGTATGGTTCTCACTCATAGATTTAGAAAATGGGGGCCTATTTTTTTAAATTCACAAAATGAGCACCTATTTTGTGAAACTACAAAACAGGTGCCCGTTTCATAAAGAGCCATTGTAGCCAAAAAATAGGACTATGGGCTTGATCTCAATGACTGACGAGTTTTCAATCATTTTTTTATTGATCCATACTAGGTAAACATAATATTTCTATCAACATTCTGTACTTTTGTCTTGTTTTGGATCTAACATTTGAAAAAATTATTTGAACTTGAATCTTGGTGCAAAAATGGGATCAAACTGATGCAGAAAGAGGCCAACGAAGGTTCTGACAACTGAGGAGGTTGCAACAAATAGAGAGGAGGCAAAATGACAATGAGAAAGAAGAGAAAGACTTCAAAACCTGAATAATGTTGGAGCATCGAGTTCAACAATTGTTTCAGAAGAGGAGGGCAATGAAGACACCATAATGGATGTAGAGGTTGAAGAAGAAAATTCAAGTGCATCTTTTAATCTAGTATTGGATACAGGTATGTCTTCACATCCAAATGTTACAACTTATTCTGATAAAGATGTTCATCATTTGCTAGAAGCAGGTTACAATAAAAATGATTTAAATTTTATTCCTGAAAATAGATTAACAAATTTAATTGCACGTGAAATTTCAAAAATTAGTAATATTAATCATAATGATAAAGGAATTGAAATTCAAACCCCAATTGAAATTGAAAATCAAACATCAATTCAGATTGAAATCAACAATGTGGATGTAGACATAGAAACACCAATTGAGAAAGAAAGTCATTTGAATGATAATGAAATAAATTAACAATTTCAAATAAAAAATGATGTGCTAGACAATCTATGTGGTTTGGTTTCATGGACACAGATTAGGACACATGCGAGAAGATTGTTTAGACAATTTTTTTATAATAAGAAATTTGGGTTTCAATTTCAATTAATGTTACAATTAATTAAAATGTCTAAAATGCAAAAAATGATGAAGAGGTTAGGCATTTATGTGAAAACCAAGAAGAAGTATGTAAGTTGTATCAACTATTTCTAGTGCCTTTGACACAATTGGGAAGAAAAATCATTCTAAACATAGTAATGTGGCACGATGAGCAATACCAACAACTTTAGTAAACAATACTACCACTGATAAGTTAGAAAGTAAAGTCCACCAAGATAACTGAGAAGGGGGGGGGGGTGAATTAGTTATTAGATAATTATAACTTTTATCATCTTCGACAACATTAAACCATATAAGCAATATAATACCAACCATAGAAAGATATTCATACACAATAACAGAATAACACAAGATATGTTGACTAGGGAACCTCTTGATCAAAGAGTAAACCCCGATGGTAATGATGCCCACAAAAGATGTACTAATATGAATATTCTTTGTGAGAGGATGGAATCTATTAGGAGTCTTATGAAATACATTTAGTACATATGAATCCCTGTTAGGAGATTTTGAATCCCTGTTAAAAGATTCTAACCCGATTAAGAGTTATGGAAGATAGAAGGACCCACTTCCCAAACAGGTTCAGGGTAAGATCACTGAACACACTGTCCAAATAATCTTTGAATTAATCAAAAAAATAATATGTTACCTCTTCTCTGACTATGCCAAATCATACTCACTATTACATTAGATCTCAATTCCAGATCTTTGTACTTCGCATGTCTTCCTTCACAAATTTGCTTTCATACTTAGCTCTTTTCTTCACTTCATGCATACAACATCACAATCGCTGCTACCATATCATAATTACACACTTTCACATTACAACTACATACAAAAAATTCATCATCTTTTTCAAAAAAGAAATACATTTCTTCCTTTATACCACACTCAAATAATTACAAATGAGTCGGCATACAATTACAAAATAAAAGTTTCCACATGCTACACCAAAATTACACAAAATTGTCAGCTTCCAAATATAATAAATCTTCACTCGTGTGACCTCGAAGTCTGCATTGTCAACCACGTCACTATCAATGTGTCTTCAACTTCCCTTTAACTGTGCAAAACCAGATTCCATCCCAATTAGGAGATATCATCCGATTTCCACAAATCACTACTCAGGAACACTACCTGAATACTGCTTTCACCAAAATGATCATAACTTCCACGAATCAATAAATTACTATCTTCACTCTTAACCATAGACATATGACATATCAAAGATTATAATCTCAACATCACATAGCTCCAACTGCAATAACCCACATGCACTAATCCAAACTCTATCTGCTTCTCTACAAGTCTTCGGTAAATCACTGTGTTGACATTAATGACAATCATAGTCATGAATGCAACAACAACTACTACAGAATGTCTACCAAACATTTAGCATTCATTCCTAACATGATAAAAGAATGATTTCAAACATAAGTGGATATCTTAATATTCATCGTAAAACTTTAAGAAGAGTAGTAAAGAGAAGAGTTAACTTTGAAAGTGATTTGGCAAACCATTTATGGACCTTCAATGGTAGACTCTTGAGGTCTGACATGAAACTTACTGGAAAATTCAAAACTTTGATTGAAATTTTTTGGCATGATAATACAAGAGTATCCCCTAATGCTAGAGATGTTCTTAAATTAAGAGTCGGTTCAAAAGTTCATGATCCACATCCAAAACACTTTTTAGATATGACTCAAATAGAATTGTATAAAAAATTTATGGATGATAAGGTGTTAACTATTAGTATTAGTCAAAGATCTTTTGAAAAATGTAAACCATGGTATGTAAGGATTAACAAAGAAAGAATCACCTGTTATTGAAAAACTCATGTTCAATTTCGTTATCATTATGATATTTTTTGATCTATACGTTCTACTATGCATACTAATGAAATGTTGCAGGAATGTGGTATAAATATACCACCTCAAATTGTAAAGGAGTTTATATCAAATTTTTTTTGTAACCCACCTAATGAGCAATTTTATCTTTTGAATGCATGTGTTTCTGGTATATTTGGCAATCTTGCATTATTAGATGAATGTTTGCATGAAAACATTTCATTTGATTTTGGACAACAATTAGTTGATGTAAAAAGATTTAAAAATGTTGAGTATCCATTGAAGGATGGAAAAGTTGGAAAATGGTGCAACCTAATAACTAAAAACTTTGTGTTAATGCTTTTATGAATGAATTCAAGAGTAAGGTCATACCTAAATATGTGAAACACTCTCACAATTCTAGATGGCTTGATGAAAATTTTTGCATATGCAAGAATACATTTCCAATTGGTAGTATACTTTCAATTGTTGACTTTGCAGAGAAATACACGCTTGCACCACAAGATGAGATCCAACCACAATATTATAATTCAGTGCAAGTAACAATTTTTGTTCATATTGTCTATGGAAATGCACCTAATAGTACAGAAGAGGATAGAAAAATATTGAGAGAGTACCATTTCTATATGAGTGATAATAAGTTACACTCATCGGAGTTTGTCCAGTATTGCTTTAAGACCTTTTATGAAAATTTAATGGAGAGATAAATTCATATAACATAGCATCTAATATAGTTAGATAATTGCACAGGGCAATTCAAGAATGCTAGAATGTTTTTTTTGGTTGAGTAGGACGCTCAAGAAAATAAATATCCAACATATCTAGAGTTTTTTTGAGGCTGGACACGGGAAGGGAGAACATGATGGTGTAAGTGCATGTGTTAAGAGAGCCCTTTGTAGAGAGCAACTCAAATTTGAGGAAAAATCAAAATTTAAAGATGCATATGCAATTCCTGAATGGTGTAAAACAAGTTTATCTATAGGATCAAGTCAGAACTCTATAATTAGACATTTTTTCTAGGTAGTTGAAGAGAAGAATATCCTTTCAAGATATGATTGTAATACAATCAGTGGATCGGCTAAATGACCTACATTTAGGAGTTCTAATTCTAACACTTGAACTATATGGACTAGGGAGCTTGCATGTTTTTGTCAATTTTGTGTTGCAAGTGAATGGGAAGAATGCGAGAATACATAATGGGTTGGAGAATGTCAACAAAAATCCTTAACACCTAGTGAGAGACAAGATGAAGATGATATAATAAATGAAGACCTGGATCATGCCTTTGCATCAGAAGATTATGATCGTGTTTCAGACCTCATACAACCTGGTAATTTAATTGAATTTATTGTAAAACTTTAACTTATATTAGTTACATGTGTATGTCATGTAAATTATGATTATATATTTGAATTATAAACCTTTAAAAAAGTTTTATTTGTGCATGTACTTAATTTTGTTTTACAGGACATGTGTATGTTGTTGTTGCACCCGAGGATAATGAAGAGCAAACAGAGGATTGGTTAGCTCAATGTGTAGAACCTAAGAAAAAGTTGATATGTCATCAAGTAGATGATGACGATTTTTCAGTATCCAATTGGGTCTATTGTGGTAGTTGGCACATGGCTACACAAATACCTAACAAGAAGGAATGGTTTACCTGCTTTTAAAGACTACCTATCATTAAAAAAAGATTATGCACTATTCCCATTTGGTAGTGGCAACAAATATCAAATTGGAAAGATACAAAGGGAGACCTACTAATAAAATATTATGGACACTTTCAATGGAAAAGCATGAGGCAATCATAGATGCATTGCAAAAAAGAGAGGATGTTGATGGTACATTAGGTTGAATCAAATTTATACATGTACGTTTTTGTTCAATTTGTCATATTTTTATATGTTTTCTACATGTCTTCTTTGAAGTTTCATAATTTATAATTTAGAGATATAGATTTGAAATTAAAACTAAAATTGACTTTAAATGAACTTGTATAAATTCTAACATTTGAACATGTTTATTTTTATGATGCAGGATGTCTGGAAGAACATAGACATGAACTATTTATGTAGTACAATGCACTCTTGTATTCGTACAATTTTGGATTTGTAATTTAAGTTCACATGAACTCACTTTTATTCATCAAATTTTGTTTTAAATATTTAAGTTAAATTCATAACTTTGTATTCACCCAATTTTGTTCTAAATATTAAACTATGCACATTGGTTAGATTATGATAGATTTATTTGTGCATCCATAAATTCATTGTTCAAATTAATAGATCTCATTGTTAGATGGATGATTTTTAATAGTTAATCAAACTCAATAAATTACATGTAACATCGAAGTCAATATTAATTAATGGTTTTTAATAGTTAATTGTCAAAGTCAATATTAAGTTTTTAACATCCATATTGTTCTTGTCAATTACATGTATTAATAGATCTCATTGTTAGATAGATGATTTTTTTTTATAGTTAATCAAAGTGTTCATATTCCTTGTAATGTATCTAGATATTGTACTTAGATCAATTACACATGAATTAATAGATCTCATTGTTAGATAGATGGTTTTTTTAGGATATTGATAAATTTAATTACAATTAATTTTTAAAATGATTTCTTTTCCATAAGCTCATATATATAAATAACAACTCATGATTAAGATAAATAACATAAAAAGTCTTAAAATAATTCACATGTATCATAATGTCCATCATATCAACTCATGATATATACATACAATCACAAAACAAAGTCCTACTCTAAAAACAAGTTCAAGTACAATATATGATAATAAGTGGACTTGTATGTAATGTAAGTCCTACTCTAACAACAAGTAAAAATAATGTAAACAAGTCCAAATAATCATCATCATAATCTAACTAATATAACAACAAGTCATCATAACACAAGTCCAAATAATCATCATCATAAAACAAGTCCAAATAGTCATCATAATCTAACTCTACTCATCTAGCTGATCTATAGTCCTCTTCACTCCACATGCTCTGTCTAGTCCTGAGTACCCTCATCCTACTCTATCCGGTCTCGAGTACCCTCATCTTCAGCTACATGAAAAGTGGATGCAGCCAAATCTTGTAAAAAAATTTAAAGTATAAATTTCTAATAGTTAGATGTAAAAGATCTAGATACACAATAGACATTAAAAATTTACTTTTAATCATCACCTCAAAGGATAGTGTCGATGGCTGCATTTGGCTTAATCTTTTAGCCATGTCAAGACTCATGGTGGTGTCGACCTGAACAACATATATAAAGCATGAATCAAACTTATATAGTACATATATACATAAATTATAAAGTATATAACTTGACTATACATTTATGGAATAAAAACATGTACATTCCTTGTGTGTGACACATAGCTAATGTCACCAATGATTCAGGATGTAAATGTGATTGTGCAACATGAGACAATCCAAAAGCCTACAATTGCAAAAAAATAAGTCTAAATCAAAGTTGTACATAAATTAGTAAGATATAAACACTTAAAATTAATAAATGAAAAACATACTACAGGTATATGCAGCTGACTCTCAGTGACTGATGGGGTAGAGAATGAAGGACTACCAATCTCAGTGGTACACGAGAGATCCTACAAAATCACAAAAATATGTCAAACACATTATCAATTAAAGTTTATTTTGTTTAAAGTTTAAATGTATCAAGATCAAAGTGCATACAGTGAATGGAGCACTGACATGTTGAGGTGTCGACATCATATGATGACGGCTAATGAATGATGGAGGGTCAAACCTCCTCCGTTCACCAAAAAATCCACATGTTATGGCTCATAATTGTATAAATAAGAAATTTAATATTGCACTATATAAATTATAATTAAATTTACCAGTGTGAGATGATCATCGTCTACATTGAGTAAATCAACATATGATGAGATATCATCTCCGGCATCACCATGTGCACCATCATAATCATCGGCATATCCACCATGTGTTCCACCATCATCATCACCATATCCACCATGGGAACCATGGGCAACATCAAGATCAAACTGGGGACCCCTACATATACCCCCACAACTCATGCAAACATGTTCTATGATGGGGGTAGCCCTCACCTGGGTCAAGTGCTATAACAAATTGCCCATAAGGGCACTCAAAGAACCAAGAGATGACTTCAGTGCTCATTGATGGATAGGTGCAAGAAATACAAGAGATGGAAGAGGAACATGGGCTCATTGCACACACAATTTCTAGTTTTGTCACTTAATTTGGCCCCTAGCCTATCCTGTGGCATGCCCCGACAAACCCCCTAGAATGCTCTCATGTCAAAATAATTGGGTTTCCTACCCAATTCAAATTCAGCCCATAATTTTTTCAAAAAATAAAGTGGGATCTCATGATTAGCATGTGGTGGATGGTCAAATACCATCCACCACTACTCCCAAAAATTCTCTGCTATGCCGGGGTGTCTACACCATTTAATCAAAATATGTGGCTTCTTGCCAAGTATCTGCTCACCCGTTGTAGGGTTCAAAAAATAGCATGCCAAATCATTTTTTGTAATTTTTAATTTATTAACCTTTTTATAAGAGAGGTCATCAACATAATATACATGCATACTCTCCCTCCATGACTCAAAAATATCAATCTCATAGTCTAATGTGTGTATGAAATCTACTATGCCTTGCATGCTATCTGCAAGGTGTAGTAGCTGGGCAAATGGATAGGGATCATTCCTAATAGTATTTATATCTCTCATGATTGCCTCTACATTTCTCCTAATATTATCTCTTAACTCTCTAGGTGGAGGTGGAGGGGGATGGGGAGGGGGAGGGGGAGGTGGTGGTGGTGGTGCATCCTGACCTATAAGCTCATCAATGTGAAAATCATCCACATTTCCAATCTGCATACATATAAATACATGATAATTTACAATTAACATACTATAAATTACATTTTACCTTACAAATTGAATGACTTAAATAATTAAAACTTGAGAGAGAGAGAGAGAGAGAGAGAGAGAGAGAGAGAGAGAGAGAGAGATGTTAGAATAGCTGAGAGGGGGGTGAATTAGTTATCCACAGTCCCAAATAAAAAATGTATATCCAAAAACAATTTAAACAAATTTTTGCAGCTCGGTAACATAGAATAGTAAATTGTCTATGCTTTTACCGATTACCAATTAATAACTAATAGTAACTACCGATCAAATCAAATATGAAACATGTAAAGTATGATATCCAAAAATCATCACAATCAACACATAACACAAGAGGTTTAACGTGGAAACCTTATGAAGGGAAAAACCACCTAGGATCGGTAACCCAAAAATTGTTCACTCTTCTGAAGTGAGCTCAATGAAGAGCCAACCCTGTTAAAGGTTACAAAACACACTGTAAGGTGTGACCTTGTTAGAGGATTTAACACTAACCGTTATCATCCAACCAACATTCACTATGGGGTTGACAAGATAACAAATGTACATTCTTTGAATGACATTATAAGACTTTCTAGTCTACTCGGTTAAGATATTTATCTTATTACAATGGTTGAACTGTAACATCAGGTGATCTGATTACAATAAAAATTGATTTGTAGATGTACAGATCTATATTATGCTGATTCAAATCCTTTGATCAATATATCAATTTTGTTCAATAATATTCAGTAACTTACTATCTCTCGGTTATAGCTTTCTAACACTCGGTAATCTCTGCAGTTCGGTTCTCCTTAACCAGTTTGATCAGGCATGCGTGAAGCTTGTTCACGTGATATCTTTGTAGTATCCTTTCCTCCAACATGAGTTTCATAATGAAATCCCAGCCTCCTAAATAGACAAGTAAACCATTTTCCTTTCATCCATCATATATTGTCGTTTAATCTCCTTCATTGATTTTTCCGCTTAAACCTTCCTCGGATGATGTGTCAGTAACACATTTCAATTCTATCCTTTAGATATTCCTTGAATTTTGCTAGCCGTTGATCTCGTAATAAACTTTATCTTTCCACTCTGATCACGAGGTGCTTTCCAGCTCATCAACTTATGTTGGCTGAACTAATCATTTAGTTCTTTTGTTCATTCTCGGTTAACAAAAAAATGTGTCAATGAACACAAGTTCGGTTTATACTGTGCTCGGTATACACTACACTACTTGATGTATACTGAAATGCTTCATTAATCGACCACACTTCTTTGTAACATTTTTCTCCCAACTTCATAATAGATTAATGCAACATAATCAAGTTAACAATATGAAGTCATAGACTCATCAATAAGCTACCAAGAGTATTCCTTATCCTCATCTGTCATATCCATCTTTCTCTTCTCTTCTACAAATGTGTTATATGTTTGCAACTCCATGATAAGTACTGTCAAAACTAGTTGACATCAATGACAATATAAAACTGATTCAATTATCTCACATAATAGTTCAGTGCTTGGTGATCTCTAATCACTTGAAGTTCTTCAATCATGTTCTCAATCAGTTGTAGTTCATGAATCTCTCCCTTTGGCATTGATGGCAACTTAAGAAATATGAAGTATACCATACACATACCAAACATGTATTCTACAACTCTGTAAACAAATGTGGTAGCTCAGTAAGCTCTCCCTAGCTTAATATATTTAATCACTATGTTACATAACAGCATTGCAAGTGCAAACTATCTTCTATAGATATGATCTTTAGCAGATCTTAGATTCCTTTTGTTTATCTCTCACTTTATCTTTTTAGATTGTCTCTCCCTTAGATAGATGTTCTATTATTCTCCTTGGTTATCATATTATTTATCTCTCCCTTTGACAATAATGCCAAAGAAAAAACATAAACCATATAGCTCTTATAGTAGCTAATTAACTCACTATTGTCTAGTTCATTCACTGTATCTCAGTATACTAATTATACCACTAGTTTCTCAAATCTTTCACAATCTTAGACAGAAATCCAAAGTGTGAACTATGCTGCATCAACATGAATGATCTTCTGATAAGATTAGGCTGATGCAACCTCCAGATCACATTAGTGACCAGTAGACAGGGGATAGACCCCAAGTCTAGTCCTCAAGTATTCAAATGTATCTTTTGGTAGAGGCTTTGTGAAAATATCAGCAAGTTGCTCTTTAGATGTAACAAATTCTAACTTCACTTTCTTCTCCTGTACTTGTTATCTTAAGTAGTGATACTTGATAGATATGTGCTTTTTTTTTGAGTGCATCACTGGATTCTTTAAAATGTTTATAGCACTAGTGTTATCACAGTATATAATCACTGGCTCAGTGATAACTTCATTCATTCCTTCTAACACTTGCTTAATATATGCAATATTTAAATAGTTTGTAGCAGCAACAACATACTCTACTTCGACTATAGACTAGGAAATAAAAGATTGTTTCTTACTTGTCCAAGGAACAAGTCTTTCACCGAAGAAAAATGCTCCTCCGATTGTTCTTTTTCTATCATCCACATTTCCAGTCCAATCAACATCGATGTATACTTTGAGTTCAAACTTGCCATCCTTAGGATACCATAATCCATAATCCTCTATTTTCTTCAGGTATCTTAAGATTCTCTTTGTAGCAACCATGTGTGACTCCCTAGAATTTGCAAAAAATCTTGCAACAATCCCCACAACATGTACTATATCTGGTCTACTATGTACTACATACATCAACTTACCAATCATTGATCGGTATAGTGTATGGGTCACCTCTGTAGTTTCATCCTCTTTAGTCAATTTGCAGCCTATGACCATCGGTGTTCCAACTAGTTTAGCATCTTCCATGCCAAATGTTCTTAGTACTTCTTTTATATACTTGGATTGTGTGATGAATATCCCATCATTCTATTGAATAACCTGCAGTCCTAGAAAGAACTTAATCTCTCCAAATGTAGACATTTCAAACTCTTTTCTCATCTCATCAACAAATTATTTACATATGTGATCTTGTCCTCCAAAGATAATATCATCCACAAATATTTCAGCAATTAGAATAGTATCATCAATATCTCCTTTCATATACAAATTGTTGTTCTCACCAGTTCTAACAAATCTAATACTTAACAAATAAGTATGCAGCCTTTCATACCAAGCTCTCAGTGCTTCCTTCAAACCATACAAAGCTTTATGTAATCTACATGTAATACTCCAAAATTGGCACCTATTTAACTTCATCAATTTTGGTGCATTATCTCGATTCTACATCATCAAAGTCCTAGTTCACTAGGCAATTTTCTCTCTCCTACCTGACTTAATTTGACTTGATGTCAATTGCAAAGACCATAAATTGCAATAATCAAATGCTAAATTAATTCCTAAAGTCTTAGACTTAATTGGCTAAATTACCCCTATGATAAATTAATTTAATTATAAAGTTGTAAGTGCTTTCTAATTAAATTAAAATCTACCCTCTTTAGCTAATTACCCATAAAAAGGAATTAATTAATTACTTGATATTCGAATGGACACATTTTTCTTGAATTAATAATTTGAGATATTCTAAAGGTCCTCATGTGGCATTTTCTATTCTTTTAATAAAGTAATTCATGCTTATTTGTCCCAAAAGGGATATGAAGGGTCAGGAGTTTTGAATCAAGAAACTCTTCCTCCTCCTCTTGGCTCTTCTATTTATTTGGGCTCTTTTTCTTCATTAGGGGAGCAATTTTTGAGAGCATCCTTACTATAGCATTTTTTAGTCTCATATCTCATTATTTTCAAAGCTCTTTTATTGCATTATCTAGTTTAATTTCTCATACTAGTGTAATTGCATTTCACATTTAGATTAAATTTGCTTACTTGTTCTTAGTCTAATATCATCTTTATTTCAAAATCAAATAAAAATCTGCATTTCATATTTCTTTCAAAGTTTTCTAGATTAATTGCATTCATTCTTAGCTTAGTTTTATTTTTCTCATATTTTCTTTCAAATCCTCCATTGTTGAATTGGTCTCCCAGCTGTTGGCTCTCGTTCTGAGAGTATTCAAACACCCCATTCACATAGGAGGCAACAGGTCACCTCACCATGGAATTTGGATTGAGTTCTTCATACTCTCTCTCAAATTCTATCAAGTGAATAATGACCATGTTGTGTTGTGCCTAATTTAGAGGTCACATTCAGTCACATACATTTTGGCGCCCACCGTGGGGTAGAAAAGATCAATTTTTGGCCTCATTCTTGATTGGTTTTTCAGCTTTAGTGTTGGTTTCATGCCTTGTACGGCCATTTACAGCTTGAAATTTTTTTAATATAGTAATAGATGGATAGAATGATGAATCCTCTTTCTCATTCTTTTGGTTTGGTGGATTTTTATTGAGAAATGAATAAGTTATGATCATTTTGGTGAAATTGGGTATTTGCAGATTTGAGATTCTCTGAATACAGTCAGATTGAAATGTCTAGTGCAGACAAATTATGAACAATCAATATCTCTAATAATATTTATTGGAAAGATACATGAATTATCTTTCATTTTCTTTTATTTTGAGTCATTTTTATGCAGATTTGTGAAAGTTATGGGCATTTGAGTGAAAACTGGTTTTTAACAATCTGTACTGGAGTTGCAGGCAATGATTTATTCTTAGAAAGTGATTTATGAATGGGAAAAATAAATGGCTTACATATTTGGAAACTAGATTCATGAATGGTTAATTTAAAATTGGTTTGGTTTCATTTGGATTCATTTTGAAAAAGATATGATATTCCCTAGGCAGGGTTTGATGTTTTAAATTTGATTTATGACAGAAAAATTGCAGTCTAAAAAGGTTATTAGTTGAGGAACCAAATGGAATCATAAGACTTTTTAACTTTGGGAAATGGTAGTTCTTGATGTTAGCTAAAAACTTCATTCTTTCCATAAATTTTTATATTGTGATTTTATGGGTCAAATAAATCAATCTTTAAAGACTGTCTTGAAGACAGAAATGTTACATATCTTACGGTTTGTCATTGATTTGTCTTGATTCTATACTTTCAGATGTGTGCTAAATGCTGGATTGCAGATCTTTGGACCTAAGGTGAGTTCTTAAAATCTCTATAACACTTGGTTTGGGCATAAAATTAATCTCTCATGTGTTTGGCTTGAGTGTTACACGCTTTCATAGAACACATTTTTTATGCTCTTAATAGGAAATAAATGAACATAGATTTGCTTTCATAGAAGTTTGTGTTTAAGTGCATGCTTGTCTTTTAAACATTAAGTAATTCTTGGTTTCAAATATCAAAATATCTCATTGATTAATTGAGGGCATGGATTCATTCCTTGTTTACATGAAGAGTTAAATGCACCACTTTTTGGACTCACTTCATGTTTACTTGGAAAGTTAAATATTCCATGATTCAAACCCTCTTGCACTTATGAGTAGTATTGATTAGCAGTCTTAGATTACTTGTGATTGATCTAGATTTCTATCTTGGGTTATTGGACTTGCTAATCTGCTCACCCCTCATTTCCTCCCTGTGGTTGCAATCTCAGTGCCACATTAAAGGGGAGGGGTCTACAGGAAAGAAGCGTTAATTGTTCCACTAGGCAACCCTTTTGTGCTTTTTGGAACTCACATGTTTTCTAGGGTGTGTACTCACTTTGAGTTTGTGTGAGGAGTTAAATGCACCACTTTGTGGACTCACCTCACATTTACTTGAAGGGTTAAATGCACCACCTTTAGTGCTTTTCAATACTTTTTGATAGAGAATTACTTACTTTTTTTATTTCTAGAAGGCCTACTTGGGGATTTCATCACCTCAAGGGACGACCTTAACTCCCGTGTTCCGGCGGAGTATAAATATCAGGAGGTGAATCCAAAGACACCTCTCTTGGGAATGAGTTAGATTTCACTCTTGGCTAAGCCTCAAAGAAATTTATACCTTTGAGAAGTGAAGGAGGAGATTTGGGTTACCGTCTCCCCCCGGCTGTGTGATTTCAAATTCTTCTCATCTATGGATTTGTGCCTCACGTACCTTGCATATATTGAGGACTCCCTTTAGAAAATCCATGTATATCCTTATAGACAACTTGCTAGGATGTTGTTGTGTTTTAAGTGCCTGCTAAAACATTCTCAAGAACATACACAAGTAGAGTCCTTAGGGAGTAGAAATACTAAGTCACTATTCCTATTCGTGCGCAAGGTTGCTTTGTCCCTTGCCCATTGCTTGAAGACTGTTTGCTTGAACTCCTTGATTGCTGTCTTATGTGCTTGATCAATGACATAAATATGATCTACCTTTTTGTCTGTGATTTGTTTTTCTATTTTCCTATCGTTTACCATCAGAAACTAGTTGTCTTGAGTTAGGAATCGATTGATCGTTGCTTTGACTTGTATTGTCTCTCATTAGTCTACCTTATCTCATTGTGCTCTTGTACCTTGCATTGCGATTGTCTTATCTCAGCTATTCTAGCCATCTCTTTTTGACAATTCGTACCAGGTTCATCTTGCATCTTGGCTGTTCTAGCCATTTATCTCCTTTTCATTATCTTAGAGACAGAATCTAGCTTTATCCCGAATCTTTGCTCATTACATCTTCATCTATGACTGTCACGACTCGAAGTGGCAAGACTTATCCCATTCAAAATGCTGATCAAGATCAAAGTAAACCTCATAATCAAGACATAGGTCATCCTGAATCTATTACAAAATCTAAACTTTGTGAGGAATCCTCACATTCTTCGTCATTCCAAGAGTATTACAATCCATTGTTTCAGATACAGTCTGACTTACTATTTCAAGAATATTATAACCCATGTTTCAAGACCAGCAAGACTTTAAAGGGTCACTTTCTAAAATTAAACCTACTGATCCTTTTGAACCTATCAACTCTTTCATGATCTCTCATAATACTACCAACAAGATGGGAGATCCAAAACCTTCAAAGTTGGTTTTCAATCTCAGCTCTAACATGCCAAAACCTTCAAAGTTGGTTTTCAATCTCAGCTCTAACATGCCAAAACCCTCAAAGTCTATCTTTAATCTTAGCTCTAACATGAAAATAGTCAATGCCACTAAGAAGGCTATGACAGAAGCTCAACCACCTTCCCAATTTGCTAGAAACAAAACTTGGATCTCTCACTATGACATGATCATTGCTCTAGGGAGCAAGGATACTCCTAAACCCAAAACTCCCTTTGTCTTGCGAGGCCCTGCGTCTCCCTCGTATAACTCCACATAGTCTCTAGCTTGTGCGAACACTATCACTCAATCTCATGCAAAGATCATGCTCAAAGGTCCTGAACCTTCGACATCCAAACCAAAACTATCTATGGATAAAGCCCTCACTGAGAAAAATGTCCCCAAAGATCTCGATCTCAATCAGTTCTAATCTATGGTGGGTCATTTAACTTCACCTCACTATTTGTGTTTTTCCAAAGAAGATGATCATTCCTTAAGCCATCCGCATGATGCTCCCCTGCACACTGAAGTTATGGCAGGCCCCAAGAGTATCCCTCACATCCTCATTGACAATAGTGCTAGCCTAAATACTTGCTTTGCTAAGATGCTTACCCAAGCGACAAATAGTTTTGTTCCTACCAATAGAGAGTCCATTGAGTTCTATGATGCTAAGCTAAAAGAAATAGAAAAGACCTTGAAGATCAAAGATATTGGCATGGGGGAATATCAGATTGAGTCCATCTTGTCACTGATAGCTCTCCCCATATCTCCACATTCCTATGAATAACCCTCTGAAGATAGATTTGGTATTGGCTATCAGAGCGATGAGCTTGATGAACCTAGCTACAGCTTTCACTCATGCAAGGATTCAGATAATGAAGAAACACAAATTCAGCCTATGACACATGAAAGATCTTTGAATGTTCAAAATTTTGATTTAGACTACCAGAAAGAGTCTTATCTACCTTCTCAAGTGCTTCAAGAACATGATCTTGGTCCTCACTAGGAGGATTTTATACACTCTACTGAACAGATTTCTACTACTGCAACTACTACTGAATATGTCACTGCCTCTAATGGCACACATACTAATTGGGAGCAACTGTTGGATGCTTCCCTTATCTTTGGTATGCCTCAAGGTATGCCTATTCTAGATTGTTCTACCACTTCTACTGTTGAACAAAATCCTACTACTGCCGATTCCAATGATACACATACTAATTGGGAGCAATTGCTGGATGCTTCCCTTATCTTGGGTATGCCCTGGGGTATGCCTACTCTAGATTGTTCCACCAGTTTTGCTATTGAATAGACTCCTACTATTGCCAACTCCAATGGCACACATACTGACTGGGAGAAACTATTGGATGCTTCTCTTCTCTTGGGTATGCCTCAAGATATGCCTATTCCAGATTACTTTGCCGCTTCTACTACTGAAGAAGATCCTACTGTTGAAGAAACACTTCCTATGTTAGATGACAACAATGAAGAAAGTCTACCTCCAACTATGTCTCTAGCTGAATGGGACTCCATATCAGAGGCTACTACAGAAATACCAGTTGATGCTATACACCTATATGCTAGTCTTAACAACTCAGAAAGAGGAGAAAGTTATGATCCTCCAGATCAAGCTATTGATGATGATCCTTTCCACCCTCCTGTGGAGATCATTCCTATGGCTCCTAGGCTATCTACTCCAAGCTATACTCCTACTACTCCAACAAATCATGGGTATCCGAGACCCCATTCTGTTACAACTTCATGGAATATTGGAAGATCCAAAATTGAAATGGTTCCTATTCATGCACTCTTACCACCTGAAAGGGGACCTAACTCTTGGAATAGACCATCTTGGTTAGGCTCACATAATATTCCTCCAAACTTATCTGACTCTTCTAAGATGACTCACAATCGACAATGCTCTATGGAAGATTACTTTCTTGATCTACCTGATGCATCCATGAATGATGAGGATGATACTGATATATTTGCACTTGAGCCCATCCCATTGACTTTTCTTCCCTCTTCATCTCCCAAAAAAGTGGCCCATCCACTTCCATTTCCACCTCTCCACCTAAACCAGTCATATAAGCCTCTTTCATCCATCATTCCTAAGTCTTTTGGAAGTAACTTGGATGTGCAACATAAAAACAAAAATAAGGAGAATCCACTTATATCTCAAGGTCACCATGTCCCATCTAATCGACATGTGACTACGAAGAAAGGAAAGCAACAAAGGTGTTTAAAAGACCGCAAAGGTCCTCAAAAAGAAGAAGACAATCAAAAGCTAGAAAATAAAATAAAAAATGGATCTCGAAATCCATTCTATAGGCATTGTCATCAAAAGCACCTCAAAGTAAAGAAGAAAAAATTCAAAAGCTATGTGGATTCCAAAGAAAGAAAAAATCAAAGTTGTCATTTGAGCTTCCAAAATTCTCATGCTTCCCTCCATTCCATCACCCTTGTCTCTCATACTTTACACTCTTCACTCCATCTTGCCTTTTCCCAAAGTGCGTATCAATATCTCCTTATTGCTAATGGCATGACTAAGAAAAATCTAGAATGTACTCTTCCTAAGCATTTAGAGCGTGGGAAATCCGACAAAGAGTTAAGGTGTGTCCTTGAGGATATTTGTGGGTCTCACTTAAGTGATCTTTCCTTGACTATGGATCTCTTGACAATTGGACACTACTGTTTGGATCTCTTGTTACTACGACAACATCTAGTTCTGATTCTGTAACTTCTCAGCTGGCTACTACTACAAATGACCATGTTTCCAGAGATCACCACTAAAGGAGAGAAACTCAAAGAGCCCATCAACGCTCTTCATCTAAAGAAGTTCTACACCTGACATTCTCTATGTGCTCATGTACATACTTATTGATCCTGAAAAAATCCAAAAAAATTGATATATTGCAAAAAATCCTAAAAATTGCAAAATGTCCTGAAAAAATGATCATCTTAGTGAAAACTTGGCAAATAGGCTCTTTGATGTATCTATTATCCTGGTGAAAACCTGGTAAACAAGCACCTTGATAATACAAAAAAAAATAGAAAATTTCAAAAATATAAAAAAAATAGAAAATTTGAAAAAAATTAAAAAAATCAAAAGATCAAAAATACAAAAAAACCAAAAAAGAGAAAAGTACAAAAAAATTGAAAAAGAGAAAAATGTGCCATTGATGAAAACCTGGTAAACAGGTGTCATGGTAGCAAAAATAGAATCTCTGCCAAGATGGTGAAAACCTGGTAAACAGGTGCCTCTTGTTTTTCTGAAGTAACATCTCATCTCAGCGTCGCTTGGCTCTTAGTTTCCTGCTTTAGTTTCCTTCCTTTCCTGCTTTAGTTTGTTTTCCCGCTTTCCTACTTTAGTTTGTTTCCTACTTTGGTTTGCTCGCTCATGCTCTTGCCTTTAGTGTCTTTGAGATTTTTCTCGACTCTTCATGGATTGGAACTGGTTCACACTTGGGGGCACCTGCCTGGTCTAGGGGGCATTGTCCTATCACTTTCAGAAACTCTTTTGAGCATTGGTCGCCAGTGGTTCCCACTATGCTTGCCTATGGATACCTAGCTTTCATTCGATCTCTCTTCTTCAAGATTTCTCCCTTATATCAATCACCAGTGATTCTCACTACGTCTGCCTACTGTCATTATCTCATTGAGACTTCGAACGTTATCTTTCCAAATTGACTTCAATCCGCTTGAACACGAACTTGAACTGAAACTAAAACTAAATGTGTGTTCCTTTGAGGCTTGCTGAGCTCTGTTTTCTTTGAGTGTTTGTTTGTTTGCTTTGTTTGCTTTCTGCTTGTTGGTTTAGTTCCAATGATCCAATGAATTCATTTAAGAGGGGTGTCCATCTATAAGAGCCTTCATCTTGTATTGGATGGCCATGTGTACCTTGACTCCTTTTATATGGATGCTTTGGTGAGGTTGGTTCTTCTCCTTGTCTTTTGAGTGACTTCTTTCTGCTACTGGTGAAATTGTAAACGCTCATCTTGTTAAGTGAACGTAAGGGTCACTACGAGCAATCTTTGGTAAAAGAAGGAACTCCTGCGTGTTTGGTGTGTTTTTCGGAAGAGACATTCAGGTCATTCTAGCATTTATGCTCTAATGCTTATGTTGACTTGCTAGATTAAAAGGAATAGGTGTTCAGGTCATTCTAGCTTCTTGTGCCTTAATGCTTACACCTCATTCTGACAAATTTAAGACTTATGTCATATTCATATTCTCATGTTGGGGAGAATTTTATGGCATCTTGTGATTGTCCTATGCTTAGATGACCTCAATGATGATAAATATGATGAGTCCAACAGTCGAGTCTGAAGGATTGCGTTTGTTCATCCTAGGCCTGCATTTAGACTTGCATCTTTCATTCTAGGCTTGCATTTGGAGTGCTTTCTTGTTGCTCTCTTGATTGCTTTCTTCTAGATCTACTTCATCAAAGGTTCTCATCTTTTTTCCCAGTCTCATCTTGGCTACATCCTTTTTCGGGATTGAAATCAAAATCTGACATCTCTAAGTGGCTCAAAATTGCGTTTTAAATATTGGACTATTTCTGGATCGAATGCTTGTGCAGTCAGCCTTCTGGTGTCATCTTCCTGCCAGATCCTCATCTTTGCATCATGTTCTCAAATCTTTGCTTCTTTTCATCAAGTCAACCCTAGTCAAAATTTGGTCAACCATGGTCAACTATGGTCAAACTTGGTCAACAAGACCTCTGATTTGCTCTGATTTACTTTTGTAGCTTCACGAATCTAGTCTAATTGCTTTTTCTCTACAACCTCTTTCTATCAATCATCTTCTGACATGTCATCTTTCAATTTCGCTCCCGAGGGGGTAGGATGATTACATCATTTGAATCTTGTCGAATCTATTCTTGAATCAATCTGATTTGAATCATCAGTCCTCATTGCTAGGGGCATCTTCACACCTCGCATCTTGTCATCTAGAAATCTATCTCTTAGGTATCTGAGCAATCTAACTCAGATCCTCGAGGATCACTCTTCGTTCTGGAGATGGTTCTTGAAATCTTTTGGGTATTAGGGCAATCTAACCCTGATTCCTGGGAATCAAGCTTTGTTCTGGAGATAGCTCTCAAAATATCTTTTAGACCATTATCTGGGCAATCTAACCCAGGTCTTGGAGGACTAAGCTTTGTATTGGGGCAATCTAACCCTGATTCGGAGATAGTCCTAAATCTGCATCTTCATCAATTGGTATTGGGGCAATCTAACCCTGATTCTGGTTCTCTTCTAAGACCGTTGTCTTCACAATCTAACTTAGACTTCGGAAAAACTCATCATCTGTCACTTCAGACTATTCTTTGAATCAACGCGCTATTCGCACATCAATTCAAAGAGGGGCAAATGTAATACTCCAAAATTGGCACCTATTTAACTTCATCAATTTTGGTGCATTATCTCGATTCTACATCATCAAAGTCCTAGTTCACTAGGCAATTTTCTCTCTCCTACTTGACTTAATTTGACTTGATGTCAATTGCAAAGACCATAAATTGCAATAATCAAACGCTAAATTAATTCCTAAAGTCTTAGACTTAATTGGCTAAATTACCCCTATGATAAATTAATTTAATTATAAAGTCGTAAGTGCTTTCTAATTAAATTAAAATCTACCCTCTTTAGCTAATTACCCATAAAAAGGAATTAATTAATTACTTGATATTCGAATGGACACACTTTTCTTAAATTAATAATTTGAGATATTTGAAAGGTCCTCATGTGGCATTTTCTATTCTTTTAATAAAGTAATTCATGCTTATTTGTCCCAAAAGGGATATGAAGGGTCAGGAGTTTTGAATCAAGAAACTCTTCCTCCTCCTCTTGGCTCTTCTATTTATTTGGGCTCTTTTTCTTCATTAGGGGAGCAATTTTTGAGAGCATCCTTACTATAGCATTTTTTAGTCTCATATCTCATTATTTTCAAAGCTCTTTTATTGCATTATCTAGTTTAATTTCTCATACTAGTGTAATTGCATTTCACATTTAGATTAAATTTGCTTACTTGTTCTTAGTCTAATATCATCTTTATTTCAAAATCAAATAAAAATCTGCATTTCATATTTCTTTCAAAGTTTTCTAGATTAATTGCATTAATTCTTAGCTTAGTTTCATTTTTCTCATATTTTCTTTCAAATCCTCCATTGTTGAATTGGTCTCCCGGCTGTTGGCTCTCGTTCTGAGAGTATTCAAACACCCAATTCACATAGGAGGCAACAAGTCACCTCACCATGGAATTTGGATTGAGTTCTTCATACTCTCTCTCAAATTCTATCAAGTGAATAATGACCATGTTGTGTTGTGCTTGATTTAGAGGTCACATTCAGTCACGTACACTACATACCATGTCTTTCTTGTCTGGATCTACAAACCCTTATGGTTGTTCTATGTAGACTTCTTCTTCAAGTATCCCATTCAGAAATGTAGACTTAACATCCATTTGATAAAATTTAAATTTATTATGTGCTGCATAAGCCTGTAACATTTGAACTCCTTCTAGTCTAGCAACAGGTGCAAAGGTCTCACCATAGTTAATTCCTTCCTCTTGTGCATACCCCTTGCATACTAGTCTAGCTTTATTTCTTGTAACCTCTCCATTTTCATTTAGCTTGTTTCTAAAGATCCACTTAGTACCAATAACATTCTTATCCTTAGGTCTAGGTACTAAGGTCCATGTCTTTTTTTTCTCTATCTGATCAATCTCTTCATTCATTGCATTTATCCAATCTTCATTCTCCAATGCAACTTTAACATTTTTCGGTTCATATTCACAAACTAAGAATGTCCCTTGTCTTGACTTACTTCTTGTTTGTATGCCAGCTTTCTTGTCGCCAATGATTTGGTTCTTAGGATGATGTCTCCTGAAAAATCTTGCCAATATTCGATCTCTTCTTTCTTGTTCATCCTGTTCAAGTTCATTTGCTTGCTCGGTAGGTCCTTCCTGCTCATCGGTTTATCTTTCCTATTCCTCGTTGTTGTTTTCCTGCTGACTGGTTGTCACTATCTATGGCTTCAGTAGATACTCTAATTGTTCAATGTATTTGAATCTACCATAGTCTTCTAGTTCCTTTGTGCTTTATTCTACATTCTTGTCATCAAACTCATCAACGCTGACATTAGCACTTTCAATCATTTTATTAGTAACTTTATCTAAACTATTGTATGCTTTGCTTTTAGTGGAATATCCAAGAAACATCCCCTCATCACCTTTTGAGTCAAACTTTCCATTTCTTTCATCTTTCATAATAAAGCATTTACTTCCAAAAATTCTAAAATAACTTACAGTGGGTTTGTGTCAAAACCATAACTCATAGGGTGTTTTGTTAGTGTCCTTCTTCAACTGTACTCGGTTCAAAACATAAACAACTATGCTAACTACCTCTCTCCAGTATGTCTGAGAAACATTTTTCTCTATCATCAGTGTCCTTTCACAATCAACTATTGACCTATTCCTCCTTTCAACAATTCCATTCTGCTAAGGTGTTCTCGGTGTAGTGACCTATCTTTTTATACCATGCTCATTACAATAGTTAGTAAATTCATCAGAAATAAATTCACCTCCTCTATCAAATCTTAAGAATTTCAATTCTTTACCAGTCTCTTTCTCTTCTTTTTCTTTAAACCACTTGAACATTTTAAATGCCTCTAATTTTTCTTTCAAGAACATGACAATCATCAATCTAGTGTAATCATCAACAAAAAGAATGAAATATCTATCTCCATAATAACTTTGTGTTCTCATGGGACCACATAGGTCGGTGTGAACCAACTCAAGTATTTTCTTTGTTGAATAATCTTTATTTTTGAAACTAGATTTTGTCATTTTACCTTTCTAACACTCATGACACATAACATGATCAGTCTTATATAAGTTAGGCCGACCTCTAGCCTTTTAATTTTTACTAATCTTAATCATGTTATCAAAGTTTACATGACATAACCTTTTATGCCATAACCAAGAATCTTCATTTTTCATCATTAAACAAGAAGAATCTAAATTATCAAGATAAAATAAGTTACCTTTCGATTGTGCTCCTGTTCCAACAAGTCTTCCTCCATCATCAAATATTTTTACTTTCTTGCTCTCAAAAGCTACTCGGTGACCTGAATTATTCAGCTGTGCCACACTTAGAAAATTATAGTTTAGTCTTTCTACCCAATAAGCATTATCACATTGGATTCTATCATTTATCAGTAAGGATCCCTTTCTCTAACCATACAAGGTATATCATTACCCATTTTTATAGATCCTCCATTATATTGCTCAAGATGATTAAATTTTTCTTCATCAGCAGTCATGTGATGTGTACAACCACTATCAATGATCCATGTATCATTTTTATTACTCTTAAAAATTAGTGTTGTTTCTACATACCTTTCTTCTTGCTCAGAATCATCCTTCATAGCAAAAAATACCACTTTTACATCATCATCTGAATCAGAATTAGATTCATTTTCTTCAGCAATGTAACATACCTTTTTTCCTTTATCATTGTTGTCTTGGTTGTCTCTGTTGTAGTGTCAGTAACTTCAGTTTCCTCTTCTCCCATAGCTTCCTTCACCATATCAGTCCTTATTTCTATCATCTTCCTTCCTATTTGGACATCTAGAAGCAATGTGACCAACTTATTTATAGTTAAAACATGCTAAAGGTAATTTTCCTCTATATCTACCTTTTCCCTTAGTCAATCTCCTGGCCATAAGAGCTTCAAGCTCATCAAGCTCATAATCACTATTGCTATCACTATCATCCTTATTATTTCTACTACTAGACTTACCGATCTTCAGAGAAGTCATAAAAGTAGATTCAACAGTCAGTACAACACTACTATCATAGTTGTTCAGTTCAAAAGTTGTTAGCTTTCCAATCTCGGTTCAAAAGTTGTGATACAAATGTCAAGAGAGCCAGAGCTGAAATGTTCATTCTTGGTTAACAAAGAAATGTGTCAGTAAACACAAGCTTAGTTTATATTGTGCTCGGTATACACTACACTGCTATATTGGAATGCTTCATTAACCGACCACACTACTTTTATAACATTTTGCTCCCAACTTCATAACAGATTAATGCAACATAATCAAGTCAACAATATGAAGCCATAGACTCATCAATAAGTTACCAAGAGTATTTCTTATCCTCATTTGTCATATCCATCTTCCTCCATGTAGATATCTTGGTTCTTCATCTTTCTCTTCTCTTCTAAAGATGTGTTAGATGTTTGCAACTCTATGATAAGTATTGTCAAAACTAGTTGACATCAATGAAAACATAAAATTGATTCAATTATCTTACATAACAGTTCAGTGCTCGGTGATCTCTAATCACTTGAAGTTCTTCAATCATGTTCTCAATCAGTTGTAGTTCATCAAGAGAGAGAATAGGAGAGAGAGGAGAGAGAAAGAGTAGAGGAGAGAGAGAGAGAGAGAAAATAGGAGAGAGGGAGAAGAGAGAAAGAGGAGAGAGAAAGAGAATCATAAATAAATTAAAAATTTTAACATATAAGTTATTTACATTTTACAAGTTACAAAAACAATCAAGACAAATATTTAAATGTTTTTTTAAGAATGTACACCTATTTAGTTGAAAAAAGTTTCCAAGGTTTTTGATGTTTTTAAAACTATGTTTCAAAAGGTTTTGATTTAAGGAAGATGTTTTAACATTTTTTAGAGAGAGAGGAGAGAGAGAAGAGAGAAATAGGAGAGAGAGAAAGAGGAGAGAGAGAGAGAGAGAGAGAAAGGAGAGAGAAAGAGGAGAGAGAAGAGAGAAAGGGGAGAGAGAAAGAGGAGAGAGAGAGAGAGAGAGGGTTTCTAAATTTATGTTTTGGTTTTCTAAGTTTAGGGTTTCGTAATTTAATTTTGTATAGGATTACATTTTTGTTTTACTACCTAGGGTTTTGGTTTTTTACTTAGGGTTTCATAATTTAATTTTGTATAGGGTTAAATTAAAAAATTTAACAGTTTTCTACTTTAGTACGGTAATTTGAAAAGTAAATTAAAATAAAAAAGAACTACTTGACAGATAAAAAATAATTAAATTTATACAATATTTTTGAAAACAACATTAAACTTGTTTTGAAATTAAAAATAACTTGAAACTACAATTTTTAATGACAAAAATCATAAAAAAATAATAAAAAATAATAGTATGTACTTGGAACATGAAAAAAATGGCAGATGGGGTCGGCAGGAGAAGCTAAAATGGGCACCCGAGCTCTGCTAAACGTGATCCCATTTTTTGAAGGTGAAAATGATAATAAATTGGTTTAAAAAAATAAATAAATAGATTTTAGAAATGGGCACTCAATTTTTACAAAACGGGCACCCAATTTGTAAAAATTGGGCACCCATTTTGCTTTGGGTGCCCGATCCTAAACGGGTGCCCGTTTTGTAAACGGGCACCCAATTTTTGAAAATGGATCAGGCTCCCGAACCTAAATGGGCGCCCAATTTGTAAAAATTGGGTGCCCATTTTTTATTATAATTTTTTCCTACCGCAGACTTCCACGAAATTGGTACCCAACTTCGAACACCCACCCATCTATATAATTTAATTTCATATATAATCAAAATTATTTCTATTTTATTATAATCTCAATTATAATTATATTTTATTACATTTCTTATTATTATTATTTTTTTGTTGGTAAAAGGCCGAAGCCAAGAATTTTTATTAATAGTAGAAAGTATTTATAGTAAAAAACCCCACTCAGTGCAGGCGCTAGTAGGAAAGAGTGGAGTTGAGAAAACCTCCAGCCATGCCTGGGACTGTAGTCTAGATACTAATACATGATTTCTCAGAGGGCATTCCCTCCTTCTACAAATTTTGATAAAATTGACCCAAATTTGGTTGTTTGGAACTTGTTGTCCCTGATTATCATAAATTGCCTTTGGAGTATTTGTACATTGGACTAAAATGGAGAGTCCAATTTGCGGTAAAGATTTTCCTTTAAATGAGATCCAATTTCGTTTCCAAGTATCTTCGCATCTGTGGATCAACACCTCTTACATTATGAGCCTTATATCCACAAGAAATACGAAAGAGTTTTACTCTTGAAGCTTTTATGCCTTTGTTACCTATAATCATTCTACAACTTGGCCAAGATCCCTGTTAGTATGTTCCATTAAACTGCATTATAATTTATAATTTATAATTTAAGACTAATTCTCATATATACCAATGAAAAAGGTGTGAGATTGCATATTACCTTTGACAAGAAAGAGAGGCTCAGAATAGGAACTGAGCCCTCTTTATTTTCTACTGCCTTGCAAGATTAGCAAGATACCTTACCTAAAAATAGTTAGCTTCAAGGACATTTGCATATGTTTACCTCTTAATGGAAGAGAAGATGCTTAATAAAAATCCAAGGAAAGGAGATCCTCCATATCACTTTAAACAAAGATCCCCCTACTACTGTAAACCATCTTTTTCATTTAAAACCACGATTAATATTATTTAGAATAAAGAAGAAGAAGAAGACATGCCATGTCGCAGATCCTAATAACTAGCAGTGAAATACTAGGAAGAAGGGCATGAGAGCCAGAAAATTTAAAGTATTAAGAACCCTTCCCACAAAAAGCTAGGACTAAGACCACTCAGTCCTTAGAACAGAGATCCTTAGCTTGAGGTCAACACAGATTTGTGTGTTGACTTCAAGATAACAATCTCTATGAAGGAATACCCAAACAAGTAATGCTTCTCTGGAGAGGATAATCCCTTTAAATCATCCAAGTCATAACATTCATATAGGGGATAGGATATTGCTTCCTGCCACAGGAGAGGCTAGATGTCATGAGTGTTAGGATTAACAAGGAAGAAATAATAATTATATGCAAAAATAACCAATATCAAAAAATAGTAAACCACATAGAAGAGAACACAAGACACAAATATTTAATGTGGTTCACCCAATCCCTAGGCTACATCCACCAACAGTGAGTCCAATATTTTATTATCCAGTGATTACAACTTGATTAAAATTCATAATCACTTACAACTCAATTCTGTCGCAAGTACTAAAATCATACATAATGAAATCCCTAACCCTAAGCCATATTATATAATATTTTTATGCTTTAGGGTTAGAATGAGTTACAATCATGTCGGCCCAAAAAATAGCCAAAAATATGTCAGCCTCAAAAGTCAGGAGGAAAAGTGTATAGTACTTTCCTGATCAATCACTACAAGCTAACAATCTCCCACTTGGTGACTAATTAGTATCCACACTAAAAAAAACCTCCCACTTGGAGATTGATCGTATAGAAATACCACTACCATATGAGGCTCCCACTGGATCAAACCACCCTGGACTCAGCTATTCCTTTATTTTGTTTAGTCTAGAAGACCAACTGAAGTTGAAAAGGAGTTCAAATTCTCCCTTGTTACTACCGTTGTAACTATATCTATTGGATTATCATTTGTATGAATCTTTTCTAGCCTTAACTTCCCATCATCCAAAACTGACTGAATGAAATGGTACCGCAATTGTATGTGTTTTGTCTTTGAGTGCAAAGCAGAATTCTTCGCAAGATGAATGACACCTTGGCTATCTGTATGAAAATAATTACCCATTTGAGGATGTCCCAATTCTTCCATGAAGAATTGAAGCCATATCATCTCCTTGGCTAACTCTATAGCAGTAACATACTCTGCCTCTATAGTGGATAAAGCAACCACCTTTTGTAGTTGAGAAATCCAACTCACTGCTAACGACTCCCACTAGGTGTGCAATATCTGGCCTAGTACATACCATAGCATACATTAAGCTCCCTACAGCTAAAGCATAAGGTACCTTAGATATTTTAGTCTCTTCTTTTGGTGTCTTGGGACACATATCCTTAGTCAATTTCAAATGACCAGGCAAAGGTGTGCTGCCAGTTTTGGCATTCTCCATAGAGAAATGTTGTAACACCTTCTCAATATAATCAACCTGAGATAGAGACAATTTCCTATTTTTCCTATCTCTGCAAATTTTTATACCAAGGATTTATTTTGCTGCCCCCAAATCCTTCATAGAAAATGAATGTGCTAACTGTTGTTTCAACCCCTTAATGTGATCCATGTTAGACCCAGCTACAAGCATATCATCAACATATAAACATAAAATAATGTAACTGTCATCATCCAACCTCTTAAAATAAACACAATGGTCAGAATGGCACCGACTGTATCCATACTCATTCATAAAAGTGTCAAATTTAATATACCATTGCCGAGGTGCTTTCTTCAAGCCATATAAACTCTTCTGCAATCTGCACACCAAATTCTCCTTACCCTTGACCTCAAATCCTTGTGGTTGTACCATATGTATTTCTTCATGCAAATCACCATGAAGAAAAGTTGTTTTAACATCAAGCTACTCTAAATGAAAATCTCCAGTAGCCACAATATGTAAAATAGTATGGATAGAAGTCATTTTAACAACTGAAGAAAATATCTCATCAAAATCAATACCCTTTTTCTATGAAAATCCTTTTACATTTAACTTGGCTTTAAATCTTTTCTTACCTCCATCCTCTTCTTTTATCCTGTAAACCCATTTATTCTATAAAGCTCTTTTAGCTGCAGGTAACTTGCATAAATCCCAAGTGTGATTTTTCAGTAAGGAGTCCATTTCATCTATCATTGCAGACTCCCACTGAAGCTTTGTATCCACCTGCACAGCTTCATTATAACATTCAGGTTCACCAGCATCTGTTAATAAAATAGAATACAAAGAGGGAGAGAATCTCTCTAGAGGTCTACTTAGCCTTGTTGACCATCTAACATTCACTGGGGTGTATGGTATTTGTTGTTGCTATTGTTGTGGAGCATAAGGAACTACTGGAACATCATATTTTGGAGTATCATCTATGATGGAATATGGATGAAGTGACTGAGAGGGGGGGGGGTGAATCAGTCAACCATAAAACACTTCACAATTAATTCTTTCCAGATCCCTTAGGATATCTTAACAATGTTATCTGTTTTAGCACTCGGTAAATAGATTGCAGTAACTTTGAAGATGCAGAAAGTATTAGCAAAATTATCTTTAGATATTCATCAGCACATGTATATGATTGAGAAAGCAATTAAGAACACAAGAGACACAAGATTTAACATGGAAACCCAATATGGGAAAAACCACCAATGTATCTAGATACTGATTTTCACTTTTCTGAAGTGATGCCCGGTTAGAAGCCAACCCGGTAAAAGGTTACAAAACACACTGTTAGGTGTGAC
Organism: Chamaecyparis obtusa; assembly: GCA_027943335.1. NCBI lineage: Eukaryota > Viridiplantae > Streptophyta > Pinopsida > Cupressales > Cupressaceae > Chamaecyparis > Chamaecyparis obtusa. Next base: position 557,960 of record BSBK01005630.1, read on the forward strand.
CTTGTTAGAGGATTTAAAACACCCTGCTAGGAGTGGCCTGGTAAGAGGTCTTGAAAACAATTCAATGGAATTGTCACCTTGTTAGAGGATTTACAATATGGTTGTTAAACCAACTCGGTTAAGAGATTTAGAATTCACTGTTACAATGATAAGAAGGTAACAATGAAAGAATGACCTGTATAATAATGCAACTGTCTTGCTGATTATAGATCTCTATTTTGCATAAGTCTGATCCTTTCTGATCGAATAAATCTCTGCTGCACCTCAAGGATATCTGAACATCCTTCACAAATTTGCATACACCTTTCCTGCTTTTCTTCTGTAAAATCTTCTGCTATTTTTTTTATTTACTTTTCACATTTGACCTTTTATTTATATGATTTTAGATTTTTCAAATTGACATTATTTAGTATAACAGTCGGCTGAAATAAGCAAACTCTATTTGCAAAAATCCTTCAAGGGCCAACAGTGCTCGGTGACCATAACTTTCTATAATCTTTCGAAGACCGAGGGGACTCGGTAAACACCGACAATCTTTTACCTTCGATAACCGACTGAACTCGGTAAACACTAACTTTTCTTTCGATAACCGAGTGAACTTAGTAAACACTAACTTTTTTTGATAACCGAGTGAACTCGGTAAATACTAAATTTTCTTGATAACCGAGTGAACTCGGTAAATACTAAATTTTCTTTGGTAACCGAGTGAACTCAGTAGACACTGCTTTTCTTTGATAACCAAGTGGACTCGGTAAGCACTAATATTCCTGTCTGGCAGACCGACTGAGCTCGGTAGGATCTGATTGCTGCGGACTATGACATTGTGTGACATCAAAGACAATACATAATTGAGTAGCAATTTCTTTCAGACAATTGTTTCCAACAATCTCCCTCTTTGGCATTGATGGCAACACAATATGTCATATCATAAGAAATTTGAAAGAGTTAGCTCGGTTCAGATTCAAATCTCCCTCTGTCAGCAAACTTCCTGTATCCTAAAAATTCTTCCTTCTGACTATTGAAAATTTCTTGAAGTAATAGAAAAGACATAGCAAACACTCCCTCTTTGACAACACATGCCAAAGTCAATTCACAAATTACCGGTGAAAATTAATGTACCTCAAGTACTGATTCATATGCAATGATTCCTTGAATATGCTGCATCAACAGGTTGATTTTCAATCATGTTCTAGTTGATGCATCACTAAAACTATATTTAGTGAGCCTCGGATAGGGGAATGACCCCTAACTTACCTCTTAGATACACAAATGCATCCTTAGGTAATGGTTTGGTAAAAATGTCTGCAATCTGTTCTTTTGTATGAATATATTCTAATCTGATTTCCTTGTCTTACACCAATTCTCTGACAAAGTGATATTTAATAGCAATGTGCTTGGTTTTGGAATGCATCACTGGATTCTTAGAGATGTTTATTGCACTGGTATTGTCACAAAATATAACAACTGGTTCTTTGATTTCAACCTTCATACCTTCTAATAGCTGTTTAAACCAAACAATATTTGAACAGTTTACTGCAGTAGCAACATATTCTGCTTCAGCTGTGGATTGAGATGTGCAATTCTTCTTTTTACTAGTCCAGGATACCAGTCTTTTTCCAAGAAAAAATGCTCCACCACTTGTGCTTTTTCTGTCATCAATGTTTCCTGCCCAATCAACATCAGTAAACACTTTCAAGTCTAGATTGCCTCCAAATTTATACCACAAACCATATTCTTCAGTTCCTCTTAAGTATCTTAAGATTCTTTTGATTGCCATCATGTGATTTTCCTTAGGTTTTGCTAAGAATCTAGCTACTATACCGACTGCTAAGGCAATATCAGGTCTTGTATGTACTACATACTGCAATTTTCCAATCATAGATCGGTATAGGGTCTGATCAACTTCTTTTGAATCATCATTTTTGGTAAGTTTCAGTCCAGTACACATGGGTGTACCAACTAGTTTTGAATCTTCCATACCAAACTTCTTAAGTATTTCCTTAATGTATTTAGATTGAGTAATGTATATACCATTCTTGCTTTGCTGAATTTGAAGACCAACAAAGAATTTTATTAAACCAAACATGGACATTTCAAATTCTTTGCACTGATCCTCATTCCCTGTAAATATAGTATCATCCACAAATATTTCTGCCAATACAATTTTGTCATCCGGTCCTTCTTTAATATACAGATTGCTGTTATCATTAGCTCTTTTAAAATTAATTTGAATCAAATAGTTATGGAGTCTTTCATACCATGCTCTAGGAGCTTGTTTTAAACCATACAATGCTTTGTGTAACCTGCAGACCATGTCCCTTTTATCTAGATCAACAAAACCTTCAGGTTGTTCAATGTAGACTTCTTCATCAAGAATTCCATTGAGAAATGCAAATTTTATATCCATCTGATATACCTTAAATCCTTTGTGTGCTGCATAAGCAAGTAGAGTTCTTACACCTTCTAATCTTGCAACAGGAGCGAAAGTTTCTCCATAATCTATACCTTCTTCTTGAGAATAACCTTTACATACCAGTCTAGCTTTGTTTCTAGATACTTGACCATCTTCATTCAGCTTATTCCTGAATACCCATTTTGTTCCAATTACATTCTTATCTTTAGGTCTAGGTACAAGAGTCCAAGTTTTGTTCTTTTGTATTTGTTCTAATTCTTCATTCATTGCTTCAATCCAACTTTCATTTTCCAATGCATCTTTGATATTTCTAGGTTCAAAGTCAGTAAGCAGACATGTACCTTTTAGCTTGCTTCTTTTCATAGTACCATCTGATTTGTTTCCAATGATTTGATCTGGTGTATGATGTCTTCTGACATATTTGGCTAGTATAGGTTCCTTGCCTTTTGAATGATTCATGCTGTTGTTTTCTAGGATCTCTTCTTCAGGTTGCTCGGGCTTAGTAGATATTTGCTCGGTAACTTCAGGCTGAGACTCGGTCTGAATTCCTTCCTGTGACTCGGTTTGAAATTCTTCCTGTGACTCGGTTTGTGACTCGGTAACTGTGCTCAGCTCAGTAGATATAGTTTCCTTACTGATAGTTGTATCTGCCAATGTTTCAGGTTCAATGTAAATGAATCTTCTGTAGTTCTCAGGTTCCCTTTTGCTTTCTTCCTCAGTCTTTTTTGCAAACTCATCAAATTTTACATGTATACTTTCTATGACTTTGTGAGTAGATAAGTTCAGACATTTGTATGCCTTGCTTTTGCTAGAATATCCTAGGAATATTCCTTCATCACTTTTCACATCAAATTTATTTCTTCTGGATTCTTTTAAGATATAACACTTGCTACCAAATATTTTCATGTAACTTATATTGGGTTTATAGCCATACCATAATTCATAAGGAGTTTTGAATGTGTCTTTCTTCAGTTGTACTTGGTTCAAGGTATGAACTGCAGTGCTGATAGCTTCCTTCCACTACTTTATAGTGATGTTCTTTTCTATCATTAGAGTCCTTGCACAATCCATAATAGATCTGTTTCTTCTTTCTGCTATTCCATTTTTCTCAGGAGTTCTAGGAGCTGATACCTGTCTTTTGATTCCTCTTTCAATGCAAAAGTTGTTAAAATCATGGGAGATGAATTCACCACCTCTGTCTGATCTTAAGCATTTCAATCTTTTCCCTGTTTCCTTTTCCACTCTTGCTAAGTACCATTTGAACTTTTCAAATGCTTCTGATTTTTCTCTTAAATACATAACAGTCATCATTCTAGAATAATCATCAATGAAAAGAATAAAGAATTTATCTCCAGTATAGCTTTGTATACCAATAGGTCCACATAAATCAGTATGCACAATTTCCAAAATTTCTTTAGACTGATAGTTCTTACTCTTGAAACTAGTTTTACTCATTTTTCCAATCTGACAATTCTTACATAGACCAGTGTCAGGTTTCTTCAAAGTAGGAATGCCTCTAACCTTCTTGAATTTGCTTATTTTTATCATGTTATCAAAATTCACATGACATAACCTTTTGTGCCATAGCCAACTTTCTTCTATTTGAGAAATAAAGCATGAATATTCACTGAGATCAAGATAAAATAAGTTACCTTTTGTTTGTTTGCCTGATCCAATGAGTTTTCCTTTTCCATCTAGCAGTCTTGCTTGACCATTCATGAATTCAACCTTGAAACCAGTGTTGATTAGCTGTGCTACACTTAGAAGATTATGTTTTAGTCCTTCAACCCAGTAAGCATTATCACATATGAGTTCTTTGGTTAATGAGATTCTTCCTTTTCCTTTTATACAACAAGGTTCATTGTTTCCAAATCTTACATTACCACTATCACAGTCTTCTAGATATTCAAATTTTGTCTTGTCACCAGTCATGTGGTGTGAACATCCGCTGTCTATTATCCATATATCATCTTTGCTTATATGAGAAATAAGTGCCATCTTATCTTCATCATCATCAAATTCATCTTTTATAGCAATAAAGACAATTTCTTCTTCACTATCATCAGAATCTTTAGCCATAAAACATGATTTCTTACCTTTATCCTTGTATGATTTGAAATTCTTTTTGCCATAGTACTTGTGACTTCTCTTCTCTTCCTTGACTTGCTTGTTTGGGCACCTAGCTGCAATATGTCCAATTTCTTCACATGAAAAATAGATTAAAGGAGTTTTACCTTTATATTTACCTTTCCCTCTAGAGTACTTCTTTGCAAGTAATGCTTCTACAATTTCAAGATCACTATCAGAACTTTCTTCTGATACTTCTTCACTTTCTGACTGAACTTCTTTAATTTTCTTGTTCTTCTTTAGTGAAACCTTGGCCTCAAATGCTGATTCAATATTTTTGGAATTTGGAACATAGTTGGCATAGTTGTCTAATTCAAAGGCTGTCAATCTTCCAACTAAAGCATCCAAAGTTATATTGTGGTTTGTTTCACATCTTCTTTCTTGAATAGTTGATACTCTTATTGCATAGATAGGGAGTAATGTTCTGAGTACCTTACTTATAACAGTCTCATCTGAGATTGTTCCTCCAGAAGCTCTAATTGCACTTACACTTGCTTTGATTCTTTCAACATATTTTGCAATGTTTTCATCTTCCTTCATATTCATCTTGTCAAACTGTCCTCTTAGGCTTTCTGCTTTGGCTCTTTTCACATTTGCATCACCACCATATATTTTCTTCAGTGCCATCCACATTTCATATGCAGTAGTGTAGTCTTTAATATCATCAAATTCTTCATAGCTGAGAGCAGATGCAATGTCTATCATCATGGTGTTGTGAGTCTTTTTATCTGCAATGTCTTCAACAGTTAGTGCGCCATTAGGAATTGTGTATTCTTCATCAATGTATTTACATCCTGAATCACCAATGGAAGCCAGATGAAGTCCCATGAGACCTTGCCATGCTGAAAAGTTATCTCTATTGAGCTTTGGAATTTCCCTCTTGTAAGACATCCTGATCTTTAGCTTAGGTCTTTGAAACCCTTCCTGCAAGCACCAAAAGCTCTGATACCAATTGATGGAATATGGATGAAGTGACTGAGAGGGGGGGGGGGTGAATCAGTCAACCATAAAACACTTCACAATTAATTCTTTCCAGATCCCTTAGGATATCTTAACAATGTTATCTATTTTAGCACTCGGTAAATAGATTGCAGTAACTTTGAAGATGTAGAAAGTATTAGCAAAATTATCTTTAGATATTCATCAGCACATGTATATGATTGAGAAAGAAATTAAGAACACAAGAGACACAAGATTTAACGTGGAAACCCAATATGGGAAAAACCACCAATGTATCTAAATACTGATTTTCACTTTTCTGAAGTGATGCCCGGTTAGAAGCCAACCCGGTAAAAGGTTACAAAACACACTGTTAGGTGTGACCTTGTTAGAGGATTTAAAACACCTTGCTAGGAGTGGCCTGGTAAGAGGTCTTGAAAACAATTCAATGGAATTGTCACCTTGTTAGAGGATTTACAATATGGTTGTTAAACCAACTCGGTTAAGAGATTTAGAATTCACTGTTACAATGATAAGAAGGTAACAATGAAAGAATGACCTGTATAATAATGCAACTGTCTTGCTGATTACAGATCTCTGTTCTACATAAATCTGATCCTTTCTGATTGAATAAATCTCTGCTGCACCTCAAGGATATCTGAACATCCTTCACAAATTCGCATACACCTTTCCTGCTTTTCTTCTGTAAAATCTTCTGCTATTTTTTTTATTTACTTTTCACATTTGACCTTTTATTTATATGATTTTAGATTTGTCAAATCGACATTATTTAGTATAACAGTCGGCTAAAATAAGCAAACTCTATTTGCAAAAATCCTTCAAGGGCCGACAGTGCTCGGTGACCATAACTTTCTATAATCTTTCGGAGACCGAGGGGACTCGGTAAACACCGACAATCTTTTACCTTCGATAACCGACTGAACTCGATAAACACTAACTTTTCTTTCGATAACCGAGTGAACTCGGTAAACACTAACTTTTTTTGATAACCGAGTGAACTCAGTAAATACTAAATTTTCTTGATAACCGAGTGAACTCGGTAAATACTAAATTTTCTTTGGTAACCGAGTGAACTCGGTAGACACTGCTTTTCTTCGATAACCGAGTGGACTCGGTAAGCACTAATATTCCTGTCTGGCAGACCGACTGAGCTCGGTAGGATCTGATTGCTGTGGACTATGACATTGTGTGACATCAAAGACAATACATAATTGAGTAGCAATTTCTTTCAGACAATTGTTTCCAACAATCTAGTAATACATAATCATTTTATTTCTTCTCATGCTGCTGCAATAGATCTTTGTACAATACTTTCTCATTGAATATGACATCCCTGCTTCTTACAATTTTATGATTTTCAAAATCCCAAAGCCTATAACCAAATTCATCAATGCCATATCCAAAAAATAAACATTTCTTTGACTTAGCTTCCAACTTGGTTCTATTTTCAGAATCTATAAGTGCAAAAGTTTCACAACCAAAGGTTTTGAGAAAAGAATAACTCACCTTCTTACCACTCCATGCTTCCTCTGGAATACCAC